>KI422638.1:0-32940 GCA_000473375.1 Anopheles culicifacies | reverse complement strand
GGGGGAGACCTCTAACGTGCTTCACAACGTTACGCGAGAAGCTAAGAGCTTGGAGCCGAATTTTATCTCCATCTGCGAAAACCTCCCAAGTCCCAAGTCGATGATGAGTGTCGATTGTGTGGGGCCATCGATGAGAAGGATTGATTCTCCGTTGTGCAATCAGATCGCGATTGTTATCTATACGAGATGTGCAACTGGTGCCGGTTTCTGCTCCTCACTACTGTCACAGATGTGTATCAGTATTTCAAGAATTGTCTGAGTAATCCTAGGCAACGCTGGGCGCGCAAAACCTTTACCGACTTGGTCGCAGAGTTTGGATGTCTTTGAAGTCGCAGCGAAAGCATAGCCCAAAATTCAAGACCTTAAAACGGTGGTTACTTAAAGGTTAAGGCTTAAAAGCAGCCAAAATAGGAAGCTACACAAAGTAGTCGGGGTCTCAGTCATGATAGCCGAAATCAGGCAGATGTTGGATGGATGTTGTTAAAACAGATTAATAAATTCCTGAATATTCACAAGGTCACAGGTCAAGGAAATCAAGATCTCAGGTATATCTGTTATAAATTTCTAAGCTCCAATAACTATTAAGTTGACAGTCCAAAGAAGCATTCAGAATTTCTCGAAAAGCTATGGACTAATCAATACAGCATTAGCGACAGCTTAACTAGTGCGTGCAGTATTCCTTGCAACAGGGTTAGCGATTTCCTAAAGCATATATATTTAACGATGACCCTGTCATAAACTTCCGGAGAACGATTATTATTAATGGTTGAACCCATCTTGAACATTGAGCAAGATATTCGGTGCGCGAAACGAGCCATGATTAATCAGGATGAAAGGGAAAATGAATCATTTCGATCTCTGCGAAGTGGAACAGACACGCGTCTAGCGTTTTTGGTTCGAAAGTGTCCACATGGCGGAATCACATTTCTAACACCCATTCCCCACCCCATCGACCCAGTACCAGCCTTCAAGCTAAAACTTGTCACCGTTATGAGGCGTTCCGATTGCGACATCTCCGGTCCAGGGGGATGCGACCGCCACTACGTCCAATGACGACGGCCACTCTGCACGTGGTGCAGTGACATCGCGACTGACGAAAAACAAAAAGCGCAGAGCTCGTTACTTTCCATCTGCCACGAGCGACGAATCTTCGATCAGCAGATTAATCTGTCACGTTCCTGTCGCTGGTTCTCCTGCTTGGTTAGCGGACCTGAACGCGCGCACAACCTAAGCCAAACAGAGAGACAAACAAACGATCAAACAAACAAACAAACAAATGACAAAGCGTCTAACATCGTTAGACCGGAAAGCCCTCGGGCGGTTGGAAACCAGTTCCAACACGTACGGACGGAGGCGGGGGCACTGACATCCATCAAATGTTGCTCATCTTCACCTCATCCACGGCGGGGCAGGAAACCTCGACGCAGACTGCGCAATGATGAGGTTATGCAAAAAATAAAAAAAAAAGGAAAATGAAGACCATTTAGCCGGCGGGTGCTTACGTTCCCTAATCAGGTTTGAGGGTTTTATTGCTGTTTTGATTTGCTTGAGGTTGATTGTTTTTGGCACACAAGAGTTCGTTACGCACATAATCATCTTCAGTACCCAGGGTGTCTACGAGTTCATACAATAATATTTCCCTACACGACAACTATCGATTCGTCTGATAGCTTATGGTGAAGATGGACCCTTAGCCCAGTGACTCATTCAGGAGGTATGTCGTGAGGTGTATATCGTTTGATACGCATTGTTACTCTTGAAAAATTCCTCCATCACCAATCTGCGTCATATCGAACCCAGCAATTGATGAAAAATCCTGGAGGAAAGTCCAATTCACACCATACTCCGTCATTCAGCCACAATTCTATATGCTAATCTGCTAAAGTTTGCCGAGGTGTCGTGTGCGGCGTAACTACAAGCGTCAATCACACGCGAAGAACTCTCGTGTAAAGTTGTAATTAAGTAAAGCTCTTGTATTTTTGGTTTTTATTTCGAATAACTCGCAGATGTCTCGTAGCAGCAGCGCCCAGGTTCTTCTTCTGCTAGTCTGTTCATTGTATCTGGTGATCCACCTCCATGCTGCCGATGGCTCTGTTTTGGCAGGAGGAATTGATCGGTAAGTAGTGCTCCTTATCTCTCTACTGCAGCTATGACATTTTCTCACATGTATATTCTTCTTTTTTTATAAATAGTGGCAACAGGCAGCAACATCGAGCTATGCGGCGATTGGACAGTGGATTGGAACAGGTAGAGGACCGCACTAATGCCATAGATCAACCACTGGATCAGGCCCTGCAGCTCAAGTACTATGATGTGGTGCAGGTGGATCTAGTTCACAGCCTGCCAGCGCAGTCCGATTCTGATACACTTTCGCTAGTGGCAGCTGGAGCAGGCGAGGGTCAGAGCACTGACCAGGGGTCAGAATCGCAGCCAGCACCGTCGTCAACACCGACCGCCAGTACCGGCAAGAGTGAGTCAGCCAAAACGCTCGCAGATCAGGTAGCGGAAGGCAAGTATGGTCTTATCCATCGCGAACTGTTCCAACGGCGTCCACAACGACTCGGTGTGTTGAATTACCGCCGGAACGAAGAGGTCCCGCTGGACGATGAACGCAATTATGGTGGTTTGCGTCCGGACGAGATCTGGCTGGCGGAGGATCATCTGCTCGTGCTGAAGGGTGGTTCGATCAGCTTCGGTAGCAATCGGTCCGGGGCGGATGCTGGTGCGGCCTGGCAACCGATCGACGATTACCGGGCACCGGACCGGCAGGTCCAGATCCCGGCGAATCCCGCCGTTCCGCCACCCTTTCCCGTGCAGCTCCGCGAAAACGGACCAATTGAGTTTATCCGTGGTCGTCAGGTGCCGGCATTTAATCCGTTTACTAACGAGTCGGCGTTCCTCTTCACCAACAAAGCGTTCCCGGTCATACGGCCGGAAGATTTCGGTGGGCAAAATATACTTGCCGGGCCAGCGGCGCACAATGCTACTGGCCAGCACCACACCGGACTCCAGTATCCGCCCCCGGTCAACCCGCCGCCCGTTAGTGACAATCGCACGTACTCGAATCCGTTCCTGAAACTACCACCACCGGGACCCCCGTTCGGACCACCGCTCGGTGCCGGTGTCGGTGGTTCGCTAGACGACGTGCGTAACCGTACCGGTCCATTCCCGGTACCGCCCGGCGATGAGGATGACCCTTCACTCTACTATCCACCTCCTTATACGTTCGAGTACCGTGGTAACTACACTAACCCGGTACCGCCTGGACCACTCGTGCCGGGTATTATCTTACCACCTCCGCCCAATTTCTTCATACTGAAATCCACCTCAGGGTCTTCCAATGGTACAAACGTGACGGTGCACACGACCGACCGACCAAAGGTGACCAAACCACCGAAACAATACGTTAGTGTTCGGCCACACCCGACCACAACTGTACAGCCGGTCTCTGCTAATAGTGTGGCACCGCCACCGAAGATTACGCCGTCACGTGTGGAAATCCAGAAAGCCGTACTGAAGACGTTTGTGCCCGTGTTGGAGGTGTACGGTACACCGAAAGCACCATCCAAGCCCGCCTCCAAACGACCACGCCCGAAACCGACCGGTCCACCACCGACCGTCAGCACGGTTGCTGTCACAACGCCTCTACTAACACCTTCAACAAAGCTGCACAAAATACCACCCGAAGTTAACGTACCACGGCAACCACCGGCACCACCTGTAGCACATCCGATCTACGCGGAGTACTTCGACATACGCACCTCGACGAGTCCACCCGGATGGAATGATCTGGGGTCGTCGCCAGTTACGCCTCATCTGCCAGCGCGCACTTATCTTCCGGTGGTTGGCAAACAACGCCCAGAGTCGGTACGTCCGATACAACCGGCCACGCCAGACTACTTGACCGGATCGTACGGTTACAGTCCTATCGAACAGTTCCATCGCGAAGTTCAAACCATTCGTCAGACGCTACAGATCTACGAGAAGGCGAACAAGCTTACCAAGGCTGGTCGTACGTCAAAGGCACATCAGACAGGACAGTCCCTTACTAATCTTTCCCTCTCCTTCGATGGTAACGTCTATCGTACACTCTTCCCGGAGGAGGTACCGCAGCCGATACATGTCGGTAGTTTGCCTACCTATCAGCAACAATCCTACAAACCACAGTACGAATCATCACCTGCGTACGTATATCGGTCCGGATCGAGCAGTGTCGTCGCACCGAATCTACCGACCGGTTACTACGTTACCACCACCGATTACGGACGACATGCGACGGCTTACGGTGACCATCAACCGCAGTACTACCAACCCTCCCCTCTGCCACAGCACGCGCAACCTCCTCCTCCGTCACAGCCAGATCTGTCCTACATAGCGCCCGTCATCCTGAACAATGGCGCGAGCGGATACAATCGGCGTCCCGAGTTTGACCCAAGTGCCCCGGGTACCACCACAAAATCCTACCTCATCCTCGACCACCGGCTGCCGGGCTCTACACGTCTGCGTCCGGATCGCCAAAGGCAACAGCTCACCGACATTCCCTATCTGTATCGCAGTGGTGGAGCACCATCGGTTGAGCAGGGTAGTGGACCCGTACGCAACCGATACCTCGATAGTGACATTCTCGTCAACTACAAACATCCACTGCCGGTGTTGAACCCGGACAGTGAATTTCTACCCTACCACCATCGACTGAAGGTACGCAAGCGACAGAATGTGCGGGGTGCAGGCGAACAGAAGCCGCGCTATCTTGGACAACCGCTGTACAATCATCGGTAGTGTGGAGATGTCGTGCGTGTTCGCCTCTCACACACGCACACACCTCGAGGTGGAGTTAATTCTTAAACAGTTCATGCGAGGGTGGCAAGAATTGGATGGAGGGACATGGGAAGAGAAAAGGGAGGGGTTTTGGAATGTGCGCTGAAGTCTTCTTCGATTTTTTGTATATAGCAGATATTATGGTGTTCGTAATCCATGTACCAGCAACAGTAGGAATCGATAGTTTGAAGAGGAAAAAAATAACAAAAAAGGACGTAAAGTATCCTTAGCTGTGGTAGAAGCGTTCGTGTACAAGCGCAACGTTCGGTAAGGCTCACGTACTAGGAAATACTCACTTGTAATTATTGTTGTTTGTAATGTGGAACGCTTATGAAATGTAGGGGTGGCATTTTGCGGGTGAGATGGATTTCCTCTGTTCTTCCCGGTGGTGCGGTTGCAGGTTAAGGTCTTTGCCATAGACTGTAAACAACAACAAAAAAAGGAATAAAACAAAATAATAAAAACACACATACACACATATATATATATATATGCAGGCACGGTACGATGATGAAACAGTGACCGGTGTAGTGAGACAACCAGCCACCAATAGACCAATAGAGAGAGAGAGGGTGTGGATGGCGCCCTAGTCGACGACCGCAACAGTAATGGGCCTACGACCGAGGCTTGCCGTGTTTATGTAGGCTACTTTCGATTGCCATTATGTAGAAGCCGAATTCGTGTACTGTACTTTCCCGCTTTATTGCTTGATGAATACAATCCTATGCATCTGACAACTAAACATACCATGCATGAACATAGTTTTTTTTCCAAAGCTTTAGTCATTGTACGCAACGGTGGCCGCCCTAGCAGCCCGATGTTGACGATATCGGCTGACGGCAAATTCACATAAAAAGATAAATAGCCCACTGATGAATCCCAGCAGCAGTATCCAGTACGATCCAGCCATATCCGAACTGTTGACCGTGTGGTTCTGGACATCCATCACCCGCCCAGTGCCGCTGCATTTATCCTTTGCCGGCAGATAGTGCGCAACCCAGCGCTGGATGAACCCAAACTGATGCATACGCTTGATCTCTTCGTTCACCAGCTCCAGGTAGGGGCTGTCTTTCGGCATCACCAGTGCAATCTGTTCGTCCAGAAACTCGTCCGTGCTGAGCGCAAAGTCGCATCGGTCCGTACGCAGAAATTGTCGTTTCATCAGATACCGCAAGTTATTTCTCCAGTCGATGTGTACGTGCTTTCCGGCTTCGATCCGCTCCACTAGGTCATCCGTCAGCTCGGTTATTATCTGACTGCCCTTGTACAGCTGCACGTACTTTGGTTCGGTAGAGTCCTAGCGAGAAGAAATCGGGAATGTTAAACGAAACGAACTTTTTTGGGGTCGTACATGATCTATACCATTAAGATCTCCTCCAGGAAAGTACCGCGGCGAATGCTCCACGTCATTCCACGATCGTTGCGCAACAGCTGCATCACGCGATTGACGGGGATGTCAATCTTTGGGAATGTTAAAAATGCGACCAGGTTACCACAGTAGGTAGTGACGATTACCAGCACAACTATGAGGACGAAGTAAAGAATTAGTAGTGCGAAAGTTTTGTCTTAAACTCACGCTACATACCAAGCCACCAGGTTCCTATAATTATTCGCCCACTATCGGCATACGGCAGGTATAGACCACCTGTGGAGATCAAATGGTATGCTTGGGATGAGTACTTTACGGACCACACTCTAATGCTTCAATCGATACAAACCTTGCTGTAACAATGCTCCATAGATGTACCAGAAACAGTTGTTTACCTTGCCCAGTCCTATGTTGGTGGGTTTGTTGTGTACTTCGTAGTATGGACTGAGCCTATTGATGACACACAGTATAGGTCCCATTAAGGCAACAGCTGCCGCTAGACACAACCATGTCTGGAATTCAAAAAGAAGCATTCTATTTTGTACATCTTCAAAGCTGTAACTTCTATTGGAATCCTTACGTCTGGACCAAAAGGGGACAAAAATAGTAGCACTCGACTCAGCTCGCTGTGGATTAAAAAAAATAGGAAATAATATGTAAATGCAGCGTGATATAGCCGAAGCACTCGCCGACACCATTACCGTGGGCGGGAGATTATGAAGCTGTACGTCTGGATGCTGATGGGATCAGTGAAACTGATAAACTTCTTTTGCTTCTCGTTCACAGTTGATCCTATTGCGGCTAGAAGTATCTGTAGATGATTATTAGAGACTTACTCATGTTTACGGCAGGAGGTTCTATGAGGGATTGTTACCTTGTTATTGACTAATGTGCTGAAGATATCTTGCGGGATATCTGACGAAATGGTTTTCAAATCAAAGACGGACTAAATGAAGAAGAGAAACTTCGTAAATGTGATGGACCTGTGTAGAATTGGCTGCCCTAACTTACTGAAGTGTTTCCCTCTATAATTGATCCATTTAACTCGGCTGGTTGCGATATCACCATAGTGTAGGTGAAGTTCAATTTACGGGAAAGCTCGGTGAGTATATCGTAAACTACACCACTCGAAATGATTGGAACACCCGATTCATTATAAGAAACGAACTGCCACGGTGGGTTCTGCATATGAAAAGAAAAGCGAACTGTAAGGTACTAGCATTCGTCTTGCATGGAGTCTAGTTACGTGATAGCTGTAGAAGACAAGCTGTATGCCACGAAATCCGTACTGAGAGTGTGGAAACAGTGCGTCCGTTAGCATAAAGCCATCCTGTGGCGACCAGTAGCCAATGTCCAGCATTGTAAACTTTCGGCGCTCCTGGCTATCGATCAGATCTGAGAAAAAATCACAATCGCTAGTGTACAGTGTCGTCTTGGGTTAAACACATTAGACTACTCTTACCTGGCACGAAATCTGTTCTGTAAACGTAGCCCCACGTTTCTGCGGATTGGATCTTCCACTGGGAGCATTTGTTACACTCGTCCTTCGACGTAATAGCTGTCTGCAATAGAATTCACATCAAGCAAAATGTCTCCAATCTAATGCGAAGATGTGTGTGAAGTACGCGTACCCTTATCATGTGTAAAAACTTTGTCTGCCGTTCCTGCTTGCTCGGTCGAATAATTTCCCATTCCTCGTCCGAGATTTGTCCGAACACGATCTGCTCCTCACGGATCAACTTCGAGAGGCTTCGAATGAAATGAAGTAGATACGACTCCATGTAGCACATCACGCTGACCTGTATAAAGGATGGCTCACAATATAAATTAATGACTATAGCTTCACAACATCATCATTCGCTTACACTGCAGTTGTTTGCCTTGTTAGCGTTATTGTACACAAACGCCACATTGTCTCCTTCGTTAATGATGGTAGAACGTGTAAAAAAGTCACTATTTGCTTTTTCCGAATTTGGTATCAAGTAGAGCCACTTCGAGAAAGGGTTAACCAACTTGAGGTCCTGTGTAGGCGAAAAACTAGACTGATGAAGCATTTGCGAACGTCGGAGTATTGGAGTGTATCTTTGAACTACCTTGGAAATCTCCATCAATAGTGTCAGCGTGGCCATATTTACGATGGCGATGAAATTTCTTCCTGCAGAATAGTACCCAAAGAAATGGAAGATGTGTACTGTGGAATCCGGAAGTGCCTAGAAGAAGTGAGCCTAACCTGTGTAAGCTGTCGGAATGCCGAGAAGTGTTTTACGGATCTCTTTCCGCTTTTCCCAACTGTGTGTCGGTGCATTAATTTTGAACTCAGTCAACGTAAGAGGTTTTATGCCTTCGCGATCCTCCAGCAGTGACAGTATACATCGACTGATCTCGGTATCTGAAAGATAATGGTCGTGTAATGTTGGCGCACTCTGTGTGTTGGAAGATACTGATGGTGAGAAGAAACCGCTACGATACCGTAAGCCTGATCGTACAGTAGCGTGGCCGTGTGCCAATCAATGGCACGGGAACTCTTCATGTCCAGTATGATCTGTGACACCTCATCGAAGGAATTGCCAGGCCCATCGCTACGAGGAATCTGTGAAATACCGTGACACATTGAGGAAACGTACGTTCTCAGTGGTGCATACTCCCCCGGTACTAACCATGATTGCATTGCCAGCTGGAAGCCGTGGACAGTCCGGATCGGTAATGCTTAACATTACCAGCCGCTCACGGACGGCTTCTTGATAGATATTCCACGTATTTTTGCAGCTCGATACCGACAGCACGGCGGAGAAATCTAGAACGTAGTCAGAGAATATGCGCAAATGCGTTTGATTTCCGAAAACTAATACGCCTACCTCGCTTGAGATTAATGCTTGTCCAGGAGTAGTACTTCACGATCAGGCCACCATTCTTGAGATGTTCTCGGATCAACTTTTCGACGATGTTTTTCGTTTCCTCCAGAGTTTTCTCGTACTCCGCACCAAGGTATTCACGGTCAAGAATGATTGCTGTTTAGATTCGCAAACAAAACCAATAACATATGAACAAAGTAATTCCAACGCTTCATAGCTAAAAGGTGTAAGTTTGTTGCACTACAATCATCAAGAACACTGTACGTTAATTGTTGAGTGAAGAAAGTTAGTCCAATGTGCAACAATTTGATTGTGATCCGTTTCGCAACCGTAACTTGCCCATGGACGCGTTCGTGGATAGTAGCGATGGGAAGTCATCACCCGCAGCCCGATCTGATTGTAGCCCCAGCACCAGCAGTAGTATCCCCAGAACGCCACCAAACCGCAGCACCATCACGTAGACTTCCAACGGTGCACTTCCACGACTGTCGCGTTCGCGGCACAGGACGTTGGGTTTTGTTCGTGTTCGGACGCGGATAAAAAGGTCAGCGTGATGCCGGTCAGTATGCACAGGACACCTGCGCATCCATAATTGAGAAACCAATTTTCCGCTTTTGCTGGGGATGCGCACCGTTCCGAGGTCGCCGGTTGTGTGGGGCGGAGATGAGGTAGCATGTGGTTTAGGCTTTCTTCGTGTGCATTCATGTATTATAGAGCGCAACAGCCGAACGGAGTTGAGTTGGGAAGAGCTTTCCAAGCCGGAGCCATCGTAGCTGATATTGTGGTCAAATATTCAACTGAGAAGTGTGACACGAACATCCATTATGCTTGAAGTATCTTAATGCGGCAATTGATCGCACAAGCTTTGGGATAGATTCGGAGAGACATCAATGGAAGTGCTAGTCCTTCGGAAGCCCCACAACCAATTAAAGTTGAAGTTCCGAAACCGAAGTTTGCCACGTAGATATGGTCAGATCTAGCAACGAGAGGCCGGTAGAAGTTGCCCATCAATCGAGATGCAAGCCCAATTTTTTATTTTCGAAGCGAGCATTAATCTTTATCTTTCGGATATGAACTTGAACCGGTTTGAGCTGTTAAAACTCTCAACTCCACAACTCGAAACGCTATTTATCCTACAAAAAAAAGCATATAAATCCAAGAATCTACCGCCGACCAGAGTAAGGGTAACCGATGAGGATCATTTTATTCATCGCACAACTCAGTTGCTGCTACTATCCGTCCTACCGTGGTTCCGAGATAAATAACGTAAATTTCGCGAACAAAAACGCCTGGTAAACGGAACATACAAATCACAGCGAAATTGAAACGTTACGACGTTACACGGTTTTCGCTCATATTCCCTTGCACTGCCAATCGCCGAACACAACTTATATTTACAGCCTTAAAACGTATGAGAATTGCTATATAAAATATGTTGCTATTGTACAATCTTCTTCGTTACTTCAATGCACCCTCCCCCCCCCCCACCCACTCTTCACCAGGGTTGGAACACGCGCTAGCTATTAATGCGATAGTGGAGTGATACATGGTCTTTAGAAATATGGGTTTTACATATACATATAGGTGTATATAAATATATCTGTGTTTTTTTTCTTTTGTTTTTTCATGAACGCTTTCCGTCTTTAGTTTTATGTATGAGAATTGTTTTTTTTTCCACTCCAAAAAAGGGATCCTTTTAAAAAATAGGTCGCAGGGTAGGGAACGGGTTAAAATCCAATCCACCAACCTCAAGAGCCCGAACACTCGGGCCCAATTCTAATCACGCGATGCTTACTAAACTAGCACACAAAAATACTTACTCGATTTGCTCAGCAGAGACGCACACGGGTTTGTGTGTTTTTTTTTTTCTATACAGTTTCAACCGCTTGAAGGAAGGGATATACGCTTCGCCTAACAAACACTCACACTTCAAAGCGACGGAATGCATTATATTCACTTGTATGTCTTTCTTCATTTCGCGAAAGGAAAGACTCATGCTCGTACGCTTTCAGAATTTCAGGAAAAGCATTTGCAACAACAAAAAAACAGAATCATTTAAAAGGTATTAAGAAATAACATTTACATGACGTTTCAATTTAATATCGTCCTATTTTGCTTGTTCGTGATTGCTTCCTCTCTTTACCACAGTCGTGTGTACGTTGTCTTTTTTTTATGTTTTGCGTTTGTTACAAAGGGAATTTGGAGGACAGGAAACAACAAAAAAAAAAGCCTTTGAGTGTGATGTAAAACACAGCGGTAATAATTATTTTAAAAATAAAAACAATACTTCTACGTGCAGGACACGCTGGTGTCCACCTGCTTCTTCCAGAGATCCAGTTGCTCGTTGTTCTTGACCATGTGGATGCTGATCGCCTTCTTGATGTTGCACTGGTTGAACGCTATTCGCCGGTTGAGAAACTCCTTTACATTGATCCGATGGATGTTTAGCAACTGTGCAACGATACCGGTTGTGTAGACGTCCTCCAGCTTGAGGTACGTTTGGCTGAGCGATTTCTCGAACATTTCACTGATGATGTCGGCAGTCAGCAGATATGCCGGTCCTGTACCGATAGGGGGGAAAAAAAGGGGAGCAACACGTTAGTATCAATGCGCGAAGTGAGTGAATAAAATGCAATGAAAGCACAACAAACGAAAGCGACCTACCAGTGGTGAATGGTGGAAATACGGGTGGATAGTACTGTTCCGGGCTGACGTAGTATTTGGATTTTTTGTTTCGGATCGGTTTCCACTTTTTCGCCAACCGGCCAAAGATCGTACGCCGCTGGTTGCCGTGCGCTTCCATGAACTGTAACAGCTTCGGCACGTTGATAAACATGTCGTCATCCGTTTTCAGCAGAAAGGATGCATTCGGACAGTGGAGTTTCGCCCATTCGAGCAGCGAGATGGTTTTGAGCGTTAGGTTACGGTAGCTGTCTATAAAGTTGCCCCGTATCAGATCACTGTACATGTAGCTTTCCGCTGCTAGCTGATCCTCGGTGCGCACATCATCCGTCTGGCCGACGATGAACCCGATCGAAATGTCCCGCCGGCTGCCGTAGTGGCCCCAGGACTGTCGGATTGCGAGCCGCTGTTCACGGTGCGTCGGCGCGGACGTGACGAAGATGAGCAGCGTCACGTCTGTACCGTTTTGGGGACAAAGATTTGTAACGCACGCCTGGTCCGGCAAGTGGCCGGAATGGTATAGGTCGCGCGTTTTGATCACCTTTTCACCCTCGACTTCCGTAACGGTAGGTTGCGGTGCGGGCGGCAGGGAGGACGAGGAAGAGGACGAAGATCCCTGCACCGCGGCAGGGTTCGGTATTCGTTGGATGTTGTTTACCTGCTCCGGAGCGGTTTCCTGTTCCGATTGATCGTGCTGTTGATCCTTCTGCATCTGCTGCGCCTGCTGAAGCTGCGTTTGGTTCTTTTCCTGCTGCTGCACACGATCGAGCGCGTTGGTAAGCACGTTTAAGCCGCAGCCCTGCATTACGATCTGGAACACATTACACTTTTCACGTTCGACACCGGGTGGTACCGGTCCACCAGCTGGCAACGCCTTGTCAGCGACCGTCACCGGAAGTGTCCGGTTCGTCAGCAGGCTAGGATCGTGCCGGCGGAGGTTTGCATAGCGGCGCGGCTCAAGTGTGAAGTGCCGGCCGTTGAGCGATGAATAGAACACTATCGTTATTAGTATGACGATCACTAATAACACATGCGAAACTTTCAATGCCGGGCAGGGCATTATATGCGGCTTCTGCGGCTACTAATGCTTGCGTTGGTGCTGAATGTGCTAGAACGAATCTGTCCGCTTGCTTTGGCACTGGTGGTAACGGTACTGTGGGCGTTCCAAAACACATCAAGGAAGTATGTTTACTGAAAGAGAGCAACAACAAAAAACCATTAGAAACAATTATTAACTCAGATCTCAGGAAACGAAACACTTCAGCTAAAAGTTATTATAGGCAGCGGGCAAAACAACATCACTCTCAAGAAAATGTGAGTGGTCTCTCATGGCGTGCAAGGTCATGTGAGGATTTTAAACGCACGATACTCGCTTAAGAGAGCTTGTGTCTTCACAATACAAAAAAAGGTCATTGACGTTGACCGCGACTCGCGTAGCATCATCACCATCATCATGATTCCATGAACAAACAAAACCAACGGAAAGAAAACAGGCAGGAAGCACATATAGCCCTTGAAATGGTTGATGCAATCGTTCTCGATCCTCCTTGATGGCTTCGTGACGGTCTGCCAGCGAAACCGGTTCATCCCTTCTACATTGCAATCCCAGGTAGAGCATACAGTGGACCTTGACAATTGTTGAAATACATGTGCGGATCAGTGTTGCTGCTCAACAGTTGTTTAGCAGCGGAAAAGACAAAGCTGGAACAGATAGAGCACGGCTATGTGGATGCATTCGAATAATAATCAAATTTGGTTGCACAACGTCGGTAATATTAAAACACACGGCTTCATACGATAATTGACCACGGTTGTGTGAATCTAACCAACCATATCGTTGCTGTTGAAATTGTTGTACCACCCCCTTCCTAAAACGAAAACTTCACTCTACTCGATGGAGCCACTGATGGTAAAACTCACCTGTTTCCTACGGAATGCGTCCTACGAAAGGCGTACCACAGATACCGGACCTTGTTGATGAAGGTGATGATGATGCGTCTGAGTGGCTGGCTCTCCGTGTGGTATCCCGCGAAATCTGCAACGCGACATCAAAACAATCAGGATGGGTGGAAAACGCTAACAAAGCTGTTCGCTTCCGATCATGTTGTCATCCAACAACCACGGAATGGCTACAGTACGGGAGAGGGAGGTTTGCAACCCCTCTTTTATCACTTCACTCCTCTTCTTACGTACACAGCACAAACACACACACAGCGCTCGTGTTCGATGGGCTTCTATTTTATGTTGGGGTATGTTGCAGGCAGCTCAATTCGTACGCACAAACGAAATAATTACAAAACTAACACGTCGTATCCACAAGCTTGGACGGGCAGGTTACCCAGGCGGTACGAATGTCGCGTATGGTTGTTACGATGCTGCTGCCCAATATTTGTCATTCCGGGCGATTGTTTTTGGCTCGATCAGTGATCCAATGCTAAAAACACGTAGAGCGTAAAAAATTACATCCGATCGTTATTATGATGACGACAAATTTCGGGGGTTTCTCGGGCAACGACGTCGACGGCGACGATTATGTTTCTTCAGGTATACGTCAAACCCAATGGTCCATCGATGTTGTTGGCAACAAACAACCCCTATTTTCAGAGTATTTTTGGGGGTAGCTGTCAATTATTTGGAATGTTTTTCATCCCAGTGTGTTACACGCTGGTCACAATGAAAGGTATACTTTTGATACAAATGAATAGACTAATCGGACGATCTTCAAGTTCAGCTCGTTTCAGATAGACACATTTTCATTATCAAATACTTTATTCATTGCGAAAATAAAAATGTTTGAAATCAATTTTATTCATGTTACAACTGACAGTTTGATGACAGCGTTTGCTGCTGGACACACTTTTTCCATTTTAGAATGAAAATAAATGTATTTTAATTAAAAAAATATGTAATGAAACACTAGTAACGCAAGAATATGCAATATTTTTTTCCAATTTACATCCTTAAAATTATGTGATTTTTGTAGCAATCTTGCTAGAACCAGTATAGACCACGGTTCGTATATATGGTGCACATCTGTCAAATGCAATCCGTCAATCTTGTCAACATTTCGTGAACTTGTCTTGCGGGCTCACATTGCGCAAAGACAACTTCTCAATACTTTCCGCAATTTGATAACAGCGGTAGGTTCTTGTTTTTACGGCGAATTCATACTCAACCATCTCGGATTATCTTCATATTGCTAATCCAGTGACCATCTCTCGTTTGCAGACTGCGCGTCCCAAGCCCTCTACCGAACAGAGCACCAAAATGGCCGCATGGAGAGCTGCTGGATTGAAGTGAGTTGCCGGAGGGGCAGTCTGTGTTTGTGTGCCATTATGTAATCAACTAAATATGACCTGCACGATTTGTGCTCGGATTTGTTCTTTTTTAGCTACATCAACTATTCTAACATTGCCGCTCGTATGCTGCGAAAGGCGCTGAAGCCGGACCTGAGGGCTCAAGCCGTTCGGCGTGATGATTCGCACATCAAGTTCACCAAATGGCAGGGCGGCAAGCCGGAAAGTAAGTATTAGCTTCTCTTTCAGGGTACGGGGGAATCATGACTGATTGATTGAATAGTGGCAGCAGTTTCCTTTATGTATCTATGGCAACAGGTTTTATTCGTTGCATCATGTGTTTCAATTCTGGGCAGGTTTTCTATAAACGCCGCATTTTCACCCTTGTGGATAGATCACCCTTGTATAATAGTATCCCAGTATATCTGGCCCAAATTTTGCGGTGTTCAGGAGATTGCAATGGAAAAATCTCCATGTATTACAACGTTCCTATCGATCTACACAATTAGCTACACGTTCATTGATACAAAATACTCGTTCAATATGCTAAAAACTGTTTCCTGTTGTATGATTTGAGCCTCATCGTTCATCTCTAGCTTAAATCCCATCAGAATTGTTTACGCATACAAATCAAATATTCTCTCTGCCGTTTCATGATCGGGCGATTTTTATTAATACTTATTTGTTGTTATTACAGATGAAAAGTGATAAGTTAATTCATTTTTTCACTTTTGTTGAGCAGTCGTAAGTTTCTGGGTTTTCAGTTGAATGTGTTTTCAAGTTTGATTGTACTGCATAGGGAAATTCTAACAAAAGAGCGTGTGATATTTTATTGAAATTCAATTAATAATACAATACTACATGTTTCGATGATTGCTTTCCACTAATCAGATATGAATGCGTTTGCAGTGGCATGTTTATAGAGCACTTTTTTCTATCAATAATGTTCTAACTTGTTACCGTTGCTTTCTTCATTTGCAGAGGTCATCAATGAGTAAACAAAAGGTATGGTCGGCATGTTAGACGCGGGAGGATCACCTTTATTGCTGCTAGTGAACGAAATAAATCTAATGAACACCTCAAGTTGCTGATCAAAACTATCAACTATTTTATGTATGTTTCTACGGAAAGAAATCTCTATCTTCTAGTCAAATCCGTAAAATGTTGTATGTAACGTAACGTCGTTGTGCTGCAGGTGAACGAGTCTCATATTTTATTTCTGGACTGTTATCGTGATATAATAATGTAGAAAACATATAAAAAGGTTTTGCATCTAAAACCCTGCTTCCAATTTTGTTAATCGTAAAAAACTGACAGATGATATAAAAGAAAAATCATTGTTGCCAATTGTTACTACCCCAATCGGTATGCCAGATGTCAGACCCAGCTGAAATGACACTGTGTGCATATGTATTCGTAAGCAAAGATGACGTATAAACAATTTCGGGTAAATTTACCGGAACTGTATGTTTTTTAGTATTGTTTGTGAAACCGAGAGTTGTTGCGTTGCTTGATACACAACGCCTTCAACACAATTAGATGCAGTTTCGTGGCAAATCTAGCGGATAGTGACGAAGGACACGCATCATCATGAAGGGAAGGCAATGTGCTGGTGCGATGGCACTGCTACTGACCGTAATGGTGCTGCAAATGATTTCACCCAGCCATGCCCACGGCTGGGGTTCAGAAGATATGGAATTGTTCGATCTCGTCGAAGAAGTGAATGAAAATTTCTACACCCTCATGAACATCAACCAAACGGCAACGCTGGCTGAAATAAAGCGTGCCTTCCGCACACTGTCGGTGGTACTTCACCCGGACAAGAATGATGCGGAGGATGCAAACATTCGGTTTCGCAATCTAGTCTCGGTGTACGAGATTCTGAAGGACCCAGCTAAGCGCGAAAAGTACGATAAAGTGTTGAAGGAAGGTATGCCAAACTGGAAGTCGGCACTGTATTATTATCGTCACGTCCGGAAGATGGGTCTGGTCGAGAGTGCCATCATCCTGTTTGTTGTTACCACCGTGATGCAGTATTTTGTAGCCTGGGCAGCGTACGTTGAGAAAAAGTATACAGCGGTAAGAATGAAACTCCCGGCGAAGGAACGTTGAACACACACTCATATTTTCGATCTTTCATCCACAGGAACAAATTGTGGGCAGTAAGCTTAAAAAGCTAAACAAGAAGAAACAAACCAACGTACAACTGGAAGAGCTGATAAATGAAATACCATTACCGAGCTTCAAGAACACATTACCTTGCCAGATTCCGGTGTGGATTTGGAACACAGTGACCGGTACACCGGCAGCCATTCGATTAATGTTCGAGCTCTATTCTCAGCAGAAGAAACAGAAGGAGGAGGAACTGCTTCGGTGAGTGTGGGCAAATGGTTTGCTAGAACGTTTTTTTGTTTAACTTTTTTTTATATTTAATTTGTTTGTGCAGCGAGAAAGAAGAGATCGAACTGCAGGCAACACTTGAAGAGCAGCGAGCAAGGGATAAAGAAAATCGTATCCTGCGTAAACGATCGAAGAAAATGATTGTACCGGAAAAAACCGACGAAGAGCTAGCTGCGTACAGCCAACGCATTCAAAATCCCGCACATGATGGCGATTCAAATAAGACGCACACACCTTTACCCCAGTCCGGAGGTCTCTGGACGGAGGACGATCTGACGGAGCTGGTCCGGCTGGTGAAGAAGTATCCCGGTGGCACCAGCAACCGTTGGGAAATAATAGCGGAGATGATGCAGCGAAGTGTAGAAGAAATCACCTACATGGCTGCCAAGATGAAGGAATGCGGGTATCGGCTACCCCACCAGTCCGAGGGCACAAATTTGTCCGAAACGGGCCAAGCATCGGCGACCGGTGTGACCGGTTCGGTGAAGGTGAAGACGAAAACACGCGACAGCGGTCCAAACGAGACGGCAACCAACAACTGGACACAGCAGCAACAGCAAGCACTCGAGGTTGCGATACAAAAGTATCCGAAATCCGCTAATTACGACCGGTGGCAAAAAATTGCCAACAGCGTACCGGGCAAATCGAAGGAGGAGTGCGTTGCCCGGTACAAGTATCTGGTGGAGCTGGTAAAGAAGCAAAAGAGTACCAACGCGGTAGAGGAAACGTCGCAGGACGTGAAACCTTCGGACGAACCCGCCGCGAAGGAAGATTTAAAAGCGACCAACGAATGTAACGTAGCGCCGGAACCGGCAGGTGACGAAACGTCGGAGGACGAAACGAATGCTGCAACGTCAACGGCGGCGGCAACCGGTGGAAAGAGCCAGGCCAAGCGGAAACGGCGAGAGCGTAAGAAAGCGAAAGCGTATTACAGCTACTCGGATGATTCGGATATGTCTTACGAAGCAGAAGAAATATAAAGAAAAGAACTTGCCCGCCCGTTATTGAAAACGTGTGCAGCAAACCGAAAACCATTCGCAACAAGTGGGTGTTTCAAATCGGAAGGAAAGCACGCACCGAACGCACATTCAATACTTTACGGGACTCGTTTAGTAATTGGTTCTTATATCCTCTCTCTCTTTCTCTCGTTCGCTTTTGCTTTTTCTCTTCTTCTGTCTAGTGCACTTTATAATTAATATTTTTGTTATTGTTTTTGAACACCGGGTAGAATAAACAATTAGAGGGAACCACGTGTAACAGCCAGAACAAGCAAGCATAGATTCTTATTACTATTAGAAACATGATTAAAACAGCACGCATTGTTTTTTTCGATACGCAGTGCGTTTATTGGAAACGAATGCAATAGTGCGTTAGAATGTTTCCCTTCTATGTTTTTGCTTTTCCGTATTTATCATTCGTTTTCAAGGTTTCTAAATTCGCTTTTAATTAGCTTTTTGCTTCTCGTACCGTAAAAGAAATTGTAAAGTAACAAAGCGTGTGCAGAGGAAGGAGGGGGTGAGGGGCACGATTCTCCATTTCCCCCTTAATAGCCCTATTACATTACATACTTTTGGATGGAATAATCCATGGTAAAATATGTCAAATCTGTGTTTTTGACAGAAGTTACCATGCTGCAAGTGTAATAGCTATCATGGAATATACCTGGAATTTCCTGTACTGACATATTCTACCACACGGTGACAGAATGTATATAGGTCGTGCCGAATTCATTTTTCCCCGCCGTGGTAACTTCTGTCAAATCGATTTTGACAGAATATCCATGGAATATTCCAACCAAAAGTATGTAATGTAATAGGGCTATAAGAAGCAATAATTCTCGATCTAACAATGAGCACAGATGAATGAAACCCTCTAAATTGCTGCCACCTGCAGTACAACAACACGAAAGACTTCAACAGGAAGTAAGGCGACGAACCTCGTACGGGTGCGCGATCGTGCTAATAAACGGCATCGCACGCGCTCACCCTCTTTATCAAATTACCGATTCCGATGAAAAGAAGTAGCAACAACAATCAACCCCCTGTGAGGCCAACGTCAACAACGACAAATGCCTGCATGTGTATGTGGGTAGAGGGACTTCGCGCGCCAGAGCGGTACAACCGATCGGTCCGGTTGTTTCGCTTCTGACAGGCAGGCCAAATGTACCACACTGCCAAAACCTCTTCTGAGGCTACATGGTGCGTTCAACAATGGGGGAGCGCATGGGTGGTACGCTTTCTTTTTTTCGGTGTGTGCACGAGTACATGCACACACACACTCCGCTCGTTTCGTTGGATTTGCCACCGGCCTCCCTTTCTCGCCTTCGGTTTTATGGACGTACATTTCACCGCTCTAGCTTTTACCATTTTACATCGCGAGCCAAAGAAGTCACCACTTTTGACAGTAGAGTATCGGCACCGATATCGTGGCTACGTGCATTGTTGGCGATTGCAATGCTGGTGCGTGCCACCGACTGCTGAACGTTGGAAAGTTTTTTGTTGTTGTTGTTGTTGTTTCACTGCTCCAGGCAGCGGGTACGATCCATTCCAGCCGTACTTGCCCGATCGTGGCCATCCCTTAATCCAGTTGGGCCTACTTGCGGGTGCATCATCCTCCGGGTGATCCGGTCAGGTGGGTGTTTTTTCTTCTGTGATTGCGTTTGCATGTGTATGTGTGTGTGTGCGTAGCTCTCGAGTAACTTCCAGTAAATTCCCCGCCGTACTCCAGGTCCTGGTTTGCCCCATTTGCCATTAGTCAGTGTCGTGGGTTTCGTGCGGCAGTATTTGCGTTCCTATAGCTGATACGTCTGACACGACCAGCGTACGAGTGCAGTGTGTCCAGTGCATCTGGAAAGTGCATCCCAAACTGGGATAACGATGAAGAGCTACTAAAACAGGTAAAACCGGATCAAATGTGTAACCCACACGGAACCAGACACCGGCATAGCTGTACCGTTCAACTTAGTATTTCTCTTTCCCATTCAAATGGTTTGAAAGCATTTGCCCCCAAAAAAGGGGTAACAGAGCAACGTTTTCGAAAAAAAAAGCAGTGCACGATCCGGTTAAGTGGAAGAAACCGCAATTGATCCGGTCCATAACCTGTGCCCTACACCATCCAGTGCCCTTATCCAAACAGGGGTGAATCCAATAACGAACATATGTGCGTGCGTGCGTGTGTGTGTTTTTTTGCAACGTTTTTTTTTAAGCTGCTGTACGTTCACTCGACGTTTTTTTTAAAGCTGCTGTACAATGTGGCAACAACCCCCAAGCAACTTGATCGAAAAATGTAAAAACTTTCTTCCTTCGATTGATTTCTGGCCGGAAAATCTCCTATCTAAACGCGCAGCAGGTATTCACTCGTTCGGGAAGAGATGTAGCGAAGAGGGAAATTAAGTAGAGGAAAAAAACCCATGGGGAAACCTTTTTTTTTCTTCACTTCTCCAAATTTGGAGTTTACCGGGAAAGCGGATGCAGAGGGGATGTTTTAATTTCTATTTCTCTGGCTACACCCGAAGCTTATACAGGGAAAATTTTCGTGTATGCTTCCCCGTGGGTAACGCTCCAAACCATCTGGAATGGGTATGATTTTCCTGTGTGTGTGTGTTTTTTTTTGCATCCAAGCGGAAGCATTCGCCATTCTCGCCCATTTCCACGGGTGCGGTGCTATTATTGTTATTATTACTTTAGTGGGGTGATAGGGGAAGGGGGGAGGGTGAGGTGTTTTTTTCTTCTCCCGTGATTGAAGCTTCTTTCGGTCCCGCTGCCTCCACGGGCGTAACATACTTTCTCTTCTGCGCGAACACAAATGTACACGCGTAGCGCACGTACCATACGATTCCCTCCAGATCTTGGAGATTCTTGGTCCGGATGCTCCACATACTAGCCGGCTGTGGATGGATTAACGAGCGACAGGGAGCTCCTGCTCCATAAACCCAATCGGGTGCCCGAATCTCCCGTTCTGTTGTTGTACAGGTGCGAGCAGGATGGGGAAATACAGGTGGCGAAGATACAGGGAGGATAGAGCAACAGCTTGTACTCATCTGTTAGGCGATTGCTACGCTCAAGACGGCTCGCTCGCACATATTCGAGCTTTCCATTCGCTCCCGCAATCATCAGCTCTTTTCTTTCTGCTTAAATTGTTTTTCACAGGTGGTTAAACTCGCTTCACTCCCATCCGCTCGATGCGTTGCTTACACCCTGCTTCAATCAACTCCAACAGAGAAAGGTAGATAACAGAGTGAAAGAGGGTGAGAGAGAGAGAGAGAACGAGAGAAGAAAGGAGTGAGCGTAGCATTCACCTGCTGGAGCGTAAAAGAAAAGAAAACAACACCAGCAAGAGAGGGAGAAAGAGCAAGCAATTGCAAAAAAGCAACAACAACAACATAGTTGATCCAGGAGCGGAGAAGCAGAACGAAGCAGAAGAAAGCCTAGATGGACTCGGCGAGTGCAGCTTCCACAGACCAACAGCAGCCAGAAAAAACCTGCCTCCCGAAAGCAACGGTAAATGCCGAGAATGTGGATGAGGAGGAGGAAAGGAACGGTACTGGCGGAGTTGGTGGCGCTAGCAGTATGACTGATGTGGATGGCGCAGCACTGGAGGAATGCGCGGGTGATGTGGAACTCCCGCTCTGTCGGGTGTCCCCTCCACCGCCGATGGTGGAGTCGATGGTTGAGCATTCCCACTGCGCGCTGGCAGTGCAACCCTCAACGAACGAAGAGCACGCTGCGGTACCGAACACGTCCGACGAAGAAACGCTACCCAACACAACGGTGGAGATACCGGAGTTGGTAGGCGAAGCGTTGGTAGCAGAGCGGCTGATGTTTATAACGGCACTTGCCCCCAGCGGCGAGGAGGAGGTTCCCGCAGCAGAGATCAACCAAGTGGCAGAGAACCACAACACTTTGGCCACGATCGTCAGCGATCACGGTGCGGCTACGATCAACGGTGCGCAACAGCAGCAGATCGTGTACATACGCGGCACGTCAACGGCCGAGGTAGCAGCAGCAACAGCACCGACGTCGACGCCAACAACGGCAGTGACAACGGGCTCACCCTCAGCGTTGGTACACTGTAGCACACATCCGAACAACAACGTGGTACGAATACAGATCATCCCGGCGGAGTGTGAACAGCAGCCTACTTCACCATCTCCGGTAGGGTCCGTTTCGTTGGAGGATTGCAATAACAATAGCGTACGTGGCGTTGGTACGAGTGTTAGTGTAGTTGATACCCAATCGGGCACCAAGTGTCAGAACGCGCAGGTTACGGTAGTATCCTTCGGTGGTACAAGTGACGGTGCCGAGTGTACTGCGGGTCCACTGTCGGCAGGTGACGATAACGCGGACCGTTCTCTGTCACCCTCGTGTGCGCATGACGCCGTACTGGTGACGGTAACGATCGAGGACAGGACACTGCTCAGCATACCCTCGACAGCGTCCCCGGAACCGGTCAAAACCGAGGTCAGTACCGAAGTGGGTGTCGCCCCGTCCGACACTGAGGAGGGCACGGATATGGTGCAGAAGAAGTTGATAGTGCCGAAAGGCGTCCCAAACGCCGACACGACCGAGCTCGATAGTTCCACGTACGTCTACTACATGGCTGCGATGACGGCGGCAACACGGGATGGTCCCCGCACCCCCGCGTCGAGCGCGTCCGGCGGGAGCAGTGGTCAGTGTTCGCCGAGCGACATGCTCGACAGTGGCACCTGTAGCGATATCGAACTGACGCCGCCTCCACTGCCGAAAAAGATGTCGCAAATACTGAAATCGTCCGCCGCGATAAAGAAGAGCCTGGGTGCGGACGGTATCCGTCAGTCTGTCTCACCTACACCAACGCCACCGCCCGTGAGTGCGGCTACGGGTGGGACGGTGGTCAGCAACGAGCTGCGACAGTTTTCGCCGGTTGATAAGGTAACGGATAGCGTTATCAATCAGCAGGGTCACCACCATCACCATCATCACATGGAATTTCAACGGCTGACACAGCAGCACGAGGAAGAACGGAATAGACAGAACGAACACGGAAAACATCAAACGTCCGTTGATTTGACGTCCGACAGTTACGCCGCTCGGCAGCAGCAGCAGCAGCAACGGCAAACACCATCCCAGCTTGGGAGCATCATCGCAACCGATAGTGACGGATCGGAATCGTGTCTGAGCTGTGATTCGCTCAACTTTGAGCACCTGTCGAGTTTGCAGCCGCTGGTGGAGATTACGCACGGTAACGATATAGCGCCGGTTACGGTAGAACGGGACATTCCGACGGACACGAGCACGGATAGTGGTGAGCCAACGCAACAGATACGACCCAAAGTGCCCGCATATCTTGGGGCCAAGCGTGACGGTAGTGGTGTTTGCATTCTGCCCGACTCACTGTTGGCCGCCATCCGAGGTAGTCGCCCGAAGGTGTACTGCACCGACGACGACGACGACGATAACGACTCAGTGGACGGCGATAGGCACCGGAAACATTTCGCACCAGCAGTACCGAGTCAGAATGGCGAACCGGGCACGCTTGATCTGAGCAGTCTCGCATCCGCGGCTGCCGCCGCCACCACCACGACCACCAGATCCATACTGATGGACAAGATCAACAGTCTCGAATGCGGCAACCGGATGCATCACCGGGCCACCGATCAAACGGACCACCAGCACGATCCATCAAGCAACTACCTCCAGCATATGCATCACCTCACCATCAACGATCCGGCGGGTGTGACGCGCGCCCAGAGCAGCTGCTCCGCCGGATCCTTCACGACGGAGAGCGTCCGCAGCAATCAGTTCGAGAGCGATCGGTATTACAAGTTTCACATCAACGAGCGGGGCCGGCCGGATGGGAGTGGTGAGCCGGGTAGCAGCTCCCCGGAAACCACACCGTCCGTCGTGGATGACGACGAAAGCTTTGCAGGGCTGAAGGATTTGAGCAATGGCACGTCCACTATCCGCAGCAACAAGGGCACGGTAAGGGGCGTTAAGAACCGGGTACGCAACGGTATCGCCACCTTTCTGCAGATGCAACAGACCGGTCTCAAGGTAAGTGTACATGACCTAAGAGGAAGGAAGACGTGACTTCTAGGCATTATAATATAGTTTGTATTTTTTTTTTGACGTGCGCGGGAGTTGAAGCGTTGGCACCTGCGTAACAATACCGCCATTGGCCTCTTCCTGGGTGAAGCTTTCCGGGAGGTTAACTTTTAGCCTCCCTAATTGTGAATTGTGGGTGTGAACGATGCGTGATACCTTGAAACTCTCCACCTGCGATATCTGCGAGTGGTGAAGGTATTAGGGTGTCTAACTCTTCGCACGATTAGCGTTATGCGAAAGTTAGTGCAAAAAGTCTCACGGACAGCAGTTTGGTGCGGGTCGAATGGGATGATCTCGAATGGATGATGTGGTCTCATCAACGTACCTCACTCAATTGCACAATTGCAACTTGGCAGATAAGCATTGGGGTGTGATGTTTTGTTTTTTTTGTTTTGTTTTGGGCAATGTATAGTTTTATACCACCAATTACGCAATTATGTACGCTAATTCCAAATCTCTCAACATGCCTCCCTGGGCACCAGAGAGATGATGTTTTATGCCCATGCGAACTCGCACTAGTTTTGCAACAATTGAAAGTCCTACACACCCGCTCATCCACCACACTTGGGGTCCGTCGTTTGGGGGTGTGAAAGATATCTTCACCGATTGGGAAATCGATCACCCACCCCGCCCCAAAAGATCATCGGCATACGGTGCGGGCGCGTCACACTTTTCACTTTTCAACATCGGCAACATGCCGGACGGTCAACAACACCTTCACCAGATCTGGGGCTCCAAATTTTCCAGACAAGCGCACCGCTGAGCAAGCAAGTCACCCGCGTCCAATGGTGCTGTGCGCAGCGAAAGGAGGTGCGCTTACGTCGTGTATGTTAATCAAACACGCCATCAAGCTGGTTGGCGCTCTGTGGTGGTCACTGTCCGGCACTGTTCGTTGCCGTTTCGTTTGCTGGACCAGCAGCGTATCAAACATTGTGTTGTGCAGGATCGCTGCAGAAGCCAACGGGACGGGTGATTACTTTGCTAGGCGAACCGTTTTATGTCATCCGTATGGCCGTCGACGACATCAGTAAACGGGGCCAGTATCCTCATCTCGATGCAGCAGAGTGAAAGGCGTTATGATGTTGCAAGTAAAGGCGAACCTCTCGAATGCTAATGCGCTCCCAATCACGTACCGGTACGGTTGTTGGTGGTCTAGAAGGCATATCCTGCTAGAAACGCCTAGCGCCATTACCAGTCGCAGGAACGCTCTAGATTTCAGACCAGAGCGAATAGTAGGCCACACCGGTGGACCTATATCTGATTAACGGTGTTTAGGGATATGCTCACCAACATCAGTGCCTCGCCAAGGTGGGAACGCATAGGAACCGGTTTGACCCGTTGACAACTCCCCGTTGGCTACACTTCCGAGTTTGGTCTGAGGCCTAGCTCGAGCGAAGAAGACACAAACACAACACTCGTGCACAAAACCGGATCAGAATGCTTTCTTTCGCCTTGACCGAAGCCTTGATCCAACACGGGGCGATTGACTCTGACCCACATCTGATTGGAATATCGCCATAGCGAGTAGTGCGCATTGCAGTTGATTGCTTTTCGCGCTCTTCTTCCTCGTCTGCTGCTGGCTATGCAAAACTGGCGCCACTTTGTGCAAAAGCACGATGTATGTCACTTTACCGTAAAGTGTGTCGTCAACCTGCTTATGTGTGTCAGATGTATCGTTGCGCCGTGTCTTATTCGCCTGTTTCGCACTCACAATTCCGGTTTCGCTTTCTTCCGTGCTGCAGAACTACAAAGACAAGGAAGCCGGCAAGGTGGTCGTGTACAGTACGAGCATGGGCATCGTCCGGGAAACGTACACCAAGTGCATGAACGTGAAGCAAATCCTTCGCACGCTGCTGGTCAAGTTCGAGGAGAAGGATATCTTCATGAGCAACGAGTATCAGCAGGAGATTAAGGAGCGCATGCAGGTCGACACTATCAACATACCGCAGGTGTTTGTGGATGGGCAGCACATCGGGGTAAGCAGAACGATAACGTTGTGCCAGCGTTGCTCTAAAACACCTCCACTAATCTTCACACTCTCTTCCCAACACACAAAACTTAGGATGCGGAATGTATCGAAAGGTTGAACGAAAGCGGTGAGCTTAGGAAAATGTTGAAACCATACAAGGTAGGTAACGGAGACCTCCGACAGGGGGTTTACGGGACAACCTGCAAGTAATCCGTATATGTGTTCTTTTCCACTCTCCACTCCCCGTACAGTGTCTGGAATCGCCCTACATGTGCAAGGTGTGCGGAGGCTATCGACTACTTCCGTGTCCATCCTGTGGCGGTTCGAAGAAATCGATCCACCGGAACCACTTTACTGCCGAATTTGTTGCACTCAAGTGCATGAACTGCGACGAAGTGGGGCTGGTCAAGTGTCACAACTGTTGATGCCCGGTTGGTGGACAGAAGGATGAGGAGGCCGGCGGTTGCGCATATCCACACCCGTTTACCCACACCTGTTCCTAGGACTATCGTTCCATCTTCGCTGTTGATAGGATAGTTTGTTAGCCCCTGACCGTTGAGGGTCTTACTTTGGTTCGTTTTTTTTTTTTTGTTTGTTTGTTTATCAGTTCCAATCGCATTCCTCGTCAGTATCCACAACATGTTTTAGCGATATCGAAAGCTCTTTATTTAGGTGAGTCAGTGATATAACGCACTTTTTTTTCTCTTTCTTTTGTTATCGAAGGACACCTAGATAGTAAGGCGTTAAGCGCCCAGAAGTTGAAGAACTCTTCCGCAATGTGACGTATTCGCTTGAGGGACAGTTGCTTTAATATTTTCCCCATTTTGTATTATTGAATTTACACTAGCAGACAGGCGCTTTAGGTGTTGACTTTTCCATTCCTTCGCTACTAGTTTTTTTTTGCCAATAGCAATTTCAATTATTTAAATCATTTTTAAGGACATGGTAATTCTTTCGTTTTTTTTGTTTTGTTTTATTTTCCTGCAGCCCATTTCAGTATCGATTTGTGTTTATTGCGCGAACTCTATAATCGAACAGCAAACCTGCTCTGTACATAGAACGATTAATAACTACTAGTAACTGTGTTTTGCTCAAATGTAATCCAGCATTATCGACCTAATATCGACATTATAATCTTAATACTCTTAATACTTGTGTGTATATCGTCGGCCGGCCATTCGCGCTGCAATAGGGAAGCTGTCGGCCAGACCCGTATGGCGTAATGGGTAATCAAATAAAGGGTATATCAGTAGCAAACACCGTGGCAGTACGCGAAATGGTATAATTTCTCGAAAATAAAAAAAAGAAAACAAAAACACACAAAAAAACGATAAAAACTACAGCTCTTAGGTTTGAAGCAAACCAGCTATTATGATGACTCGTGCTGTGTGCGAGGCCAGCCATGAAGGTTGTCATTATATGGCATGATTTTTTTGTATTTTGTTTTGTTATCCAATGTTGCTATAATTTAATCGTGTTCCTGGATGGTCTCAAGTGGCATGCCGGGCCGATTGGTTACCTCATTAAAACATTTCTTATCACTGTAACACGATAAGATAGGCAGGCTTTCTCAACCATTAAGATAACGGTTGACTCAATTCGTGGGTGACAAACTGCTACTTCGGAAGTTTGATAACACCCCGTGCACGAATGAAACGAATCAAAGTCCTCCAAAGGTGATGACTTGTTTACTTATTTATGAGGTGCTATAATAGGTTTACAACAGCTTCCCTGGCTGCTAAAGTCTCGTGTATATTTTTCAAGTTTAAAGACCCCTGTTTGTAACGTGCTTGTCAGTAATTTATGAGTTGCTAATGGTAAAATTCTTTAAGATAGTAGACCTGATGCTGGAGATCCTTTCACATACATGAATGCAATTGCAAGGACTTTTACTGTCAGACGTATAAGAATATTGGGGTCCAAGACCTTTACGGAGTCGTTGACTTGAATAGAAGGTCAAGTTGCTAGAGAGGTATATTCTCGTTACTAAATGTTTATTAACAACGAGTGACGGATATAACCCTTTTTTCCCATCTGCTAGGTATCCTCAGAATGACTATCTGGAGGAGCTCCTTTCAAAGTGGATCGAAATACGATGACCTTCACGTTGACGAGATTTAAGATTCCTCAAGGACTCTCTACTTTAAAGTTTATTTTTGAAAATGAAATTTCTGTTTAAAAAAAAAACAACGATATTACAGCGTTCATACAAATTAAGGGATTTCCAAACCCACGGACTCGGCATAACTAATTGACAGGTAATTCTCATGTTTGCCTATATACCTCAATTTCATTATAAACAGACACTCATTAACATTTGAAGTAAACGAAAAAAAAACTTTGACATTTTCAATATGCATCCATCGGTCACTGCTTACTGCCTTCACGAAGGTTGTTGCCGGTAAATATTTAAACACGAACGTTGCAAATATTGACATAAAAAAGAGCGAATCAATATTATATGGCATACGTTCAATGCCCACGACCTCCCGTCTTGGGAACGCTTGATGACGTGTGCTATGGAGCGAACTGCTATATCTACGTAGAAAAGCGTATGGAGGGTGGTGAAAGGGAACGTTCAAGGTTGCCACGAACCACACTTCAGCGCTGCTGCAAATGCTCCAGAAGTGCATCAGCTAAAGCTGCACTAAAATCCAATTCTACAGGACGTTCCCGATGATTAAAACATTTGTAACCATTCTATAAATTTGAGGTGGAATTTTGTTCGTTTATCAAATATTATTGCCAATATTGGACTTTTGCTACGTGCACCTCCACGCACCTGAGTAGCATTAGGAACCACTGACACCACGCATACAAGCGCAAGATGCGTAGATAGTTTTATGCTTTCCATCGTGGGCTAAGTTGCAGCCTACAGTGCAGACGATCGTTAGTTCATCGTGCAACGGTAGTAGTGTAGTAAATCGACGAAAGACACTAGATCAGGTATGTCAAAGTTGGAGAGAACTAGTCTGCTTATTGATAGTACAGTATCTTGTTAAGTTAGTTGACAGAAACAATCTTACAGCATAAATTAAAGAAAAATGTGCAATCTACTAGTATTCTATTTTTTTAAAGTTAAACTTTTCGATCAAAACCGATATTTAATTTCAATAACGATCGATCGATCAGTGAAGCTCATAATCCATTGAACATATCATATCGTTGATCTCACGATACAGCCAGCCACATATAGCATAAAAAAGCAACAACATTACACGCAACGAGCAGAAAGCTCTCTCGATAAAGCTGTAAAGGTAAAAAGCTTTGTCGCTCTTTTTCTTTCTTTCTCTCACGCATTCTTTCCCCGTGGAATATTGCACTATGGAGTTGCTGAATAAGCTGATGGACACCTTACAGAAGCACATTTTTTTTAATAAATACAGCTAAATCTGGTTCTGTTTCAAAAACAAAAAATAGTTATCACTCAAATTGATTGCTACCAAAATGGTAATATTTTTTCCCCCCTCAAAAATGGCTGTATTCGGTGGAGAAGAACTTTCATAAGAAATTTAGTTTTTTTATATATTTATTGAAATAAAATGATTGTTGGCGAAATTTATATTTATCATTGCGGCCTGTATGAGCCTTTGCTGTCACACGGCAGTGCCGGCCGTGCGCGCTAATACTAAGGAGTTTGACACGCCTGAACCTGATCGTGGGGAGTGCGTGCGAGAGAGTTTCTCGTGGTGTTTGCTTGCAAGACGCATTGCGGACGGTCATCGACAGGGCAGGCATTTTGTCCGTAGCGAGCTCTGCGCCTCGTAAGGTGTCTGTGAGTAGTTTTTAGTGCGTCTCCTAGTCTCCGGGTATTTTGGGGAACGCTGAGCCATGCGCTGCATCGTCAACGGGAAGCAATCCTACCAATCAACCCCCGTGTGCCAACAACGACTTTTACCGATGCTGTGAATTTGTATCCGAACTCAACAACAACAACGAATAAAAAAGCAACAAGTGAACAACCATCCTGCCCCTCCCCCCCCGGAAAGTCACAAAAGGACATCCAATAGTGCCGTCGTCATCGTCTTAATCGCCATTGCTCAGCAACACGGGTGCCTCCACAGTTTGTGTGTTTGTGTGCATGGGCGTGCTATGCGCGCGTGCCCATGTGTGTGTGTGTGTGTTTGTGTGTACATAAGTGTGTATCGTATTTTAAAGTGCGGGTTAACCTTCAGCATATCAACCGGGTTAGAACGTGTATAAGATTTTACATCGTAAGTCACTGATTATTTTGCTGTTGTTGTTCATCTTTCGTTAAAATGGTGTGCTCCACCCAAGCAACCAGCGCTGGCGTTGTAGACGCGTGGTACAAAGTGGAGGCGGCACACTGCGGCGGGAAGGTGGAGGTTTGGTTGCTTGCATTCCTATGCAGCGATGGACCAAATCCAGCGCGAAATGCAACAGCTAGCTAGCTGAACTGAAACGCTACACAAGCGATAGGGAAATAGAGCGAAAGCGTGTGCGCGAGAGTGGCCTGCGCTGGGTTGGTGAGCAAGGTGCAGCAAGGCGAACAAGGATTGGGGGCTTGATTAGGAGCGGTGGGTGATTTAAACGCGTGCAATAGCCCGCAATCAGCGTCCGAATTTCCTGCCCCATGCTCTCTTTCGCTCCGCAACATAACACCAACCATAATGCAACACACACACACACAAGGTGCAGGGATCATCGGCCTGTGGATCTGTGTGTTTGTGTCTGTGTTTCTGTCCGGCTTGCTGATGGCGGTGGGTGTACCAAGAGACACAGCCAACGGGCATGGGAGAAAGCTTCGGATGCATTTCGAAAGCAAAATAGTAGCAGAAACATTAGCTAAAAATAGCAACAACATAAAGCAACAGAAAAGGAAGAAGAAAGAGAAGCAAGAGAATTGGTCAGCAGAAAGATGAGGAAACAGCAACACCGTGCAGCGAGTTGTCGAAAGGCGCATAAATATGGTTTGAAGCTTTGGAGCGTTTTTTTTTTTGCTTCTCCTCTTCCATGTTGTTGTTACTTCTTTTCGTTAGGGTTTCGTCTCACACCCGCGAGTCAAACACACCTACCTTTCTCACAGTGGGGTAAAGTGAATGATCGCGCTCGTTTCAACTCATCGCTCACTAATGTTTGCCACGAAACCGTAGCACTATCACTTTCGCTATATATAAAACAAGAGAGCTGGAGTAAAACAACGCGGAGACGCCCAACCTTGCTGTCGATGCCATTTTGACAACGATCTTTCTTTTTTTTTGACAATCTCCAATGTCTCTTTGGTTAGTGGATGTCGGCGCTGGGTAGTTGGGAGTAGAGTGTGGGTTAAATGCAACCTGCCTGTTTGTCTGTCATATCTGTTGCCTGCACCTTCACTTGGAAAGGTGAAAAACGTAGACACAAGTTGTTGTTTCTTTTTGTTTTTTTTTGTAACATCTGTAACATCTGGTACGGAAAGATCTGCTCCGCAGGCAGCTGTGAAATTCATCGTCCAAAACGTTAGTCTCTCCATAGGGCAAACGCTGTAGCTACATCTGTGATCTTAAGACAAGAAATTCAGTAGGCGGATGAACGATTCTAGCCCGAAAGTTGTGTTGAGTCCATTGAGTCCAAGCTATGGTCCAACAAGAAAAAAAGATGGTTCTTCTCCTATCCTATCAAACACAACTCTCCTTCAACGCTTCCACTGCGTCATCTATCAAAAAAAAAATAATGAAAAACTCCCCCAAATGTAGCCGGAGCGAGTGAGAGAGAAAGAGAGAAAATCCCACCAAAACGGAAAGTGTCGAATCACTATTACTTCATCTCAAGGCCAGAGCGAAGGCACTGTCGAGCGCCATTCGGTGTGTGGCAAGAAAGCGTGTGGCGTCACACATCCATCCATCCATCATCCGTCCAACCGCCGTTTCGTCCATCATTCTCCTACTCATTTCCAGACTCCCACCGTTCCCAACGCGTTGCAAATGCGTTCGCGGTGAGTGAGCGAGCGCTGCTAGTGAGTGAGCAGCAGTGAACAGCAGCGTATCTCACGCGCTTAGTACATTCGGTTCACTAAGGGGGAGGCAAGCTTACTTTTACTGAACCGAATGATCAAGGCAGTGTTGCAGCACTGATGTGAAGAAAATGATTTATTGGTTTTTGTGTGCTCTGGTTAGTTACTTCACAAGACACGGTGATTTACTGTAAAGTTTTCCAACAACTCACCCATAGTGTACATTGCTTTCCCCGATCACGGTTTAAGTGTTTAAGTGATAAGGTACGCCTTGTACACGGTACGATTCTAATGATGGCGTAGCTTACGCACACAATGGCGACACGTACACGAAACGATCCCTTTCTTGAGTGAGCTTGCATTATTTTGTAGTCTTTCCCAAAGAGACAGAATTGTAAGAATTGGGTGACAACGTTTGGCGTGTTAAATAACTTTGTAATTTGTGTAACGTTTGTGGAAACCGATTCTGCAGTCGGCTTGACCGCTTTGGGAAAGCGTGGTCTTAAGAGTCAATGAGGA
>KI422637.1:22985-62221 GCA_000473375.1 Anopheles culicifacies | reverse complement strand
CAGTAATTTATCGTGAGTGAAATAAAGCCGGAGATGCGCGCTCGAGTTCGATTGGCATGTGCAAACGCTGGTGGGGTTGTGTGGCTGGTAGGTTTTGATTTTCGGATCAGATGCAGTAGATGCGTGATTGCAGTTGACTGGATGTGGCTTGGGCAGGGTTTTGGGGCGGGCTATGTAATTGGAGAGGTACTTTGTAGTAGTAGAAAACAAGGATCTCTTCATTAGTGGGTGTAATGGAGGTGGAAAGGAGAAAACGGGGGCGAACGGTGCAGGAGAGTGAAATCAGCTCTGATAAACCCTTCAAGAGCAAATTGCGAGAAATGTTTCATCTACTGAGAAGCATAATTTTAAAATAATGGCAAAGAGAATTCTTAACAAACCAACAGCATGTCATTGAAAATTATTTTAAGATCATGTAGTAATTTAGAAAAAAAAAAGCCTTTTGGCTATCATATAATAGTATTGTATATTTTTTTAAATTCAGATCCTACAGTAGAACCTTTGAAGTAAGATATTTACATTCACTCTGTCTGGCTTCATAAATTACATTAAAGTTGAAAGTTCTTTAAGGGTTCAATTGGTTAAGGACGATAAAAATCCTCTCTAGCAACAGCGAGTCCGGTCCGATAATGAAAGCTAAGCTCAATCCCACTGTCAGCCGTTTTCCATCCAAATTATGAGCGAATCCATCGCGATGCACTCAATCATCAATCTAATACTCCCATTCAAAGGCGATCGAATAAAGCCGGCTACGGGAAGAAAAACTGCATCCAACATTCCGATTCCCAAACTGATTACAACCCGCTACGAGAATGTGGAGACCGTTGGTTCGTGTCGAATTCGCCCAATGGAAGAGTAGACATGTGGCCAATATGTCAAATCATCATCCGCTCGTAGATGATGCCGGTGCCTAACCGCGTGTCACTGTAACCGTACCGAAAATCCCAATAATTCGCCAGACGAACCGTACATAGAAGTTAAATTGGCGTCCCGAAAATGGAACCCGTTCGGAGTGGGAGTGCATTTGGAACGAAATAAGCGTTGTGCATGTTTCGCGGTGCATCCATGCGTGAGGGAGGCTGATATGCACTTTCGATTGTCGGTGGGGTTGGAGGAGGGGGGAGGTGGCCACGGATACACGGGCTGAGGATCACTCAGTCAAACCGGCGATAATGATGTTTGCGAATAATGTTGCCGTAGCCGGTACTGATACGCCGGTACTGCTGGCCGAATAAATGACAGGAGAAGGAAGACAAATGGAAACGCTTCCGTGTCAGCGGTATTTGTGTGTGGTATTTACGGCTTTCTGTGCAGTTATCGCCTCACCGGACCAACGGTAGCGGGTACACATCGGATTACAAACCCGAATCTCTAGATTCCCGTGTGCCTTTCGGTTCAGTGAAACACAACATCACGGCCATAATGTTGATATCGTTGAAGAATTGTGTTTACCATGCGATAACGATGCGTTTAATCAACTGAAACAACCAATAAAAAAGTTCTCGTGGAGGAAAAAGAATTTCGTTTCGCTGCATCGGCCGGGAATCGAACCCGGGCCGCCCGCGTGGCAGGCGAGCATTCTACCACTGAACCACCGATGCGTGTTGAAAGCTGGGTGATTAAAAACCATTGGGTGAGAGTTTCTATTCTTGGAATTGGAACCCGCTTTATCGTAACACAGTGCGTGCTATATATAATGCACTGACAAGATATTGGTGTGTTAGAAATTAAAACCAGTATATGGTTGGTCTTATTAATAGATCTTATTATACAAAATCGTGTATGCTTACTAAGTTACTTATGCTTATTAAGTAAAGATGTGGTTTTGTTACTTACTGTGGTGATAATTTACAATAAATAACTCTTATTGCTAGCAACACGGCCGATCATTACGAATCAAACAAATCTCATTTTTCCCCCATTTTCTTCATAATTCTTATTTACGACATCATAATGCTCCCATAAATTGTGAAGCATGCTCCCTCCGTACATCTCTCCACCACTAGATGCGTGATAAAGTTGTCTATCTTTAGCTAATCGCACGTTCTTATCGTTTTCTCCTCCTTTTTCTTTAGGATTTTGACGGGACGTATTTCATCGGCAACTTCAACGGCCAATCAATTGCCAGTCGAAAACAATCAGATGTACTTCACCACATTAGTTAAAGGAAACAGCAAACCAACCTCAAACATAGGCGAATCTCAGTGTCTGCCATGCGCTACGGTGACCACCAGAGTTGTTTTCCGTATTTGGCCAGCATGATGCCTAGCGAGTGACAAACGACGTGAATCTGGTATGACAAAGTGTTCAAAGCGATCGGAAGTAACACTTAACAGCCGCATCAGCTGTGGTCGATATCAAGGGCAATAAATTATCAGTATGCAACAGAATGGGATATTGCTCGAGCATTGAACGATTTCCAACCGATTCTTGTAAACCCTTTAAAGGAAAAAGTAACAAGTTGTAAATACTAATTTATATTTACTATTTAAACTAAATTTATGTTATTTATTCATATCAATCCGTTCTTATGAACATAAAAACACCAGCACACCGTTAAGTAACTCTTTCAAGTAGAATGTTAAATGCAATTAGGAAAAACAGGCAATTATATAATACGTTTTATGTAATAGTTAAGATTAAGCAGAAGCAGCTGTGTATATTATCGAATAAATTCATTTCCAAAGCTTTGTAAACGAATTTATAACTAAGTAAGTTCACAAAACATGTAATAAATAACGTATTTATATGATTAAACTCAATAAATAATTCAATATTACATGCAATCGTGTGTTAAACTGCTGTTGGGAGTCATTTTTATTTTTCCTGCCCTTCAAATATATCACAACGTTACAACAAATGGTAAGAAATATTATATTCGTTGCGTTAACCCTGCATTAATTTGAGTAACCCTGCCGAAAGAACCTTAAAATTTTTTTGTTCATTTATTACAATATCAACAAAACAGTTGTGTATTAAGTTTAGAGAATATTTGTAAACGAAATAAATAAAAACAATTTCAACAACCCTTGCTTTCAGTCGCAGAACCCTGCATATTGTTGAAAAACCCTGCCGGAAACATTACCACCATCTTTAAAATTGTCCGATTATCTTAAAAGTAATAACAGCATGTTTTTACAGTGTAATGTGAATAGATAAAACCCCTGCCTAGTGCTGAGTAACCCTGCCGGAAATGTCCAATAAGTTTTGCCATCTGGTTAATATCACAAAAATAGCGATAGGTAAAGGCTCTACTAAAAACAAAATTTTGTCGCAAAATCAAAAACGTTTGAGCGTCAACGTTTCCTTTCCACGTCGCAAGAACTAAAATTCCCGCCAAAAAATCCAACCCGGAGTACTTCACCGGTAACCTTCTAATTTGCATGCTACCCTGGTAACAAAAGATGAAATTTTTACAAAATTTGGTTCGGCCGATTTGGATACCAGGCTGCAATTTGCTACCTCTTCAAATGGATGCTACCCTGGTATCAAAAACCAAATTTTCTTGCATTTTGATGAAGACGATTTCCAAAAATGAATAACACAAATTTGCCCGAAAAAGTAACAGGAGCGCAGGAAACCGAGGAGGCTGCATTGGACGACACAACCAACGGAAAATTTGAAACATTTTTGATATTTTTTGGAAAGTTTTCTCCAAACAGATGGAAAGCCGAAACGTAGCGCAGATAAAAACAGATCGTGGAACTAGGATTTTGGATGAAACGAAAACTTGGCGATCGTTTCGGAAATCGTTCTTGTCTCGTTTCCTGCAGGGTTATTCAACATCATGCAGGGGTTTTCATTGGATAATTTTTATAAAAATTAAACAAACAATTTTGTTTCTGGTTAGGTTTTTTCAGCGATGTTTCCGGCAGGGTTATTCAACACTATGCAGGGGTCGTCTTTTGAATTTTATTCAAGGGGGTTTCAGCGAAACACATGGTTTTTCTTCTCCTTTTGTAGAAAATAGTTTTATTTACTTAATTTTCGTATTTCGGATAAATACACAATTCCAATTTGAGTTGGTGTTTTGCAGGGTTACTCAACACTGTGTTTTACTCATCAAAAATGGTTTTTTACCTACCTTTCGATAATGTTTGTGATATTTAATCAACTTTTCTTTCTGGTTAGGTTTTCAGCAGGGTTTCTCAGCATACTTAGAGCAGGGGTTTTCACCTATTTATAAATAAATCATCCTTACCGATAATGATTATATTAGCTTTGTGATAAAAAACGAACAAAAAACATTCAGAACACGTTTTGTGCAGGGTTTTTTGAAATTTTGCAGGGTTTTTGTTAATGTTTATTTGTAAATCATTTTTATAAATTTTTTTTTAATTTTGTAATAGCTAGAGGATCTAGACGCTTTTTGTCACGTTCCTAGGCAATTAGGTTTACCAAATGCCAGTATAAAGCGTTTTCTGTCAGTTTATTTATTTCAGGAATACAAGTACATTCTTCCACCTATCTACAATACTTCCTTAATCATATTCATTGTCTTTTATGCAAGCTTTTGGGTGTTTTCGTGTTCTAAATCTCTTTTAGCGTAGGAACCGACCGAATAATACGACAATTTCTTACATGTTCTTTAAAAATAATTTGAAAACAATGCTTGATACCGTTTAGCATCACTCTACGGTATTCTAACCGTACCAAACAAACCAGCTTTAGGGTGTTATATATTTACACCTATTTACGTTTTGTTTTTATCTCATCTAATCCACCCAATGCTTGCATTCCAGCATCACTTCTCCAGTGCAGTGTCCCCTCAGCGTGCCTTACTTCATTTCTACCTCGGAAACGTACGTACAAAACCAAGCGAGAACCCTAAATGAAGTGCTAAAGATGTCAAACAGCGGCGTTAATGCAACGTGAATTATCAATTAACATTCCTCCAGTCACCCTCGCCCAGGTTAGGTATGTGGGTGGTTGGGGTGGAACCATGCATGTCCCGCGTATCCTCTACCTCCCATTCCTATGCTCTAATCCCTTTCTCAAGCTCATTCAAACACATATCGCCGTCTGTGACTCATAACTCACTGGACAAATTGATCGCCAGATATACGAACGCGCGTTCGTGGGTTCCTTTATATCCAACCACACGGTCCCCCTAGAGACACTCTAGGCGGCCCGTCGTCATGTCGTGGCCGGAAATTCGCTAAAAAATGTGTGTCATAGCTGCCACGGGTTCGGGATTGCAGTACCATTAGCGTTGTATTTGGCCTAGTTCATGCCGTACAGGAGACTGGACCACGGAGATCTTGCAATGAGTCCTCCTCCACGATGTCCGAGCGCTGACCAATCTGGTCCATTCCCTTTGCTTCCAGTGTCCCGGTTTTATGCTGTTGTTGCGGTCTCGTGCCGTGCCGGTTTCCGTTGCATTTTAAAATGATTTCTTCATCGGTCGAGCGGCGCACGTAGACGTAGAGATATTTTGTCGTCTCAATCTGCAACAACAAAGCGTGTGCAATAAAGTATATGCGCGGTCCTACTCGTCCCCTTCTGTTCCCGTACCTCACCTTCAGGTTAGGTGTCAGTCTGTCCAGACCTGACTCCCCCAGAACTGGTCCAGTCGTCAGTGGGTGGGCTCCGTACGATCCATTACCGCGGGTGTTCGCGGGAACCTTTCGTTTGTGCCTGTGCCTTGGGTGTGTGTGTGTTTGGGCACGGTTGATTCATCACATCTTGGACAGTCATTCTGTGTCGGCATGGTAATGGAAATGAAAATGTAATAACGCATTAGCAACGAACGTTGATTGAATGCTGAATGGTGGAGCTTGATTTAAATATGATCGAATCGAATGAAAGTGATCTGTGGCTGTGGGAAGGAAGTTGGTTTGTGTGACCCAATAAATAGATGTCTTGGGTTTTTTCACTGGCAAGGGGAGAAAAAGGCAATGAATCATATTTTTTGTCACATTTCTATCCCATTGCATTGTGTCTGTCTTGGTTTTCAACAACTTCTTTTACTCTCCCGCTTGAATTCCCACAGTAACAACAGTTGATGTTATTCTGCTTGAAAATAATTACTATGCGGACACGTCATTCTTCCAATGACGCAATGCATATTATACCTACCAGTAAATGCACATAAATCACCCCGAGGACTAAAGTTGGCGGATATACCTTCCAACAGGAAGTACGAAACATTCCGCAACTACTAACGGACTATACGTGCGAAACGTAGAATGAAACAGATTCATAATTGTATTCAGAGAGGCGTCTGAAAATGAACTGTTTCCAAGAAACGTATTGAAAGAATGATTCACAATTCCAAAAGCACACATTCGTTCGTTGATGAATTGATTAATTAACTTCCGATTTGACTTTAACCTAAAAACAAACCTAATATTAAGTACCACACATCTTATCAGGTTGCTTCTCATCATTAACCGAACAGTGTGTCTCCTCCGCATGTTTACTCACCTGGCTCTCGTCGCTCCCACACAACTCAGAGGCCACACTGGCCAGATAGATGAAAGGTAACTGATGCTTTCCCACACTCGTTCCCATTCGTGTGGTTTGTTTGCACAGTCCGGAGCGGTGACCAAAGTCCAACGCTAAACTGATGCCCCGATCGGATCTCGCGTGATCGGATACCGGAACGCCAGCCAGGCTTTCGGAAAAGCTTTCGCGTGTTGCCAGGAAAAGCGCGTGTGAAAGTTGCCCTTTCGCGCCTCGCGTGCCAAAGTCGAATCGCGTGCTCGTGCTCCGTGGGATTGGTGGATGGATGGATGGGGGGCCAGTTCCTGATGTGGGGGTGCTGCTTCTTTCTCCTGCGCGGACTGAAATTGAAGCGAAAGATAAGTAGGAAAAGCAGAAAATGGGAAACCGAGGCGTGTTGCGATTCTTACTCTCACGAGGGGCAGCTATTGGGAAATGGACAGTACTTCCTTCCGTTGTGCTAATGCTACATTTTCGAGGAATAATATAAATCGCCTTTCTTCAACGTCTCGGCTCTCGTTACGCAACACCATTTTGACGGGTTCGTTTCACGTCCAATCAATGGCGCAATGGTGGGGTGCTGCTGCCGGTGTGCCATATCGTGTCGTGCCGGTTCCATAATCCAATCCATCCATCGGGGACGGGTCCGTCCGTCCGTTCGTACTCGTTTGTTCACCGTGCGCCAAGCTTTTTGATCGATTCGATTCGATTAAAATGCGTTCCGAAGCGCGGATTCGTCGCTGTGGTAGGAGCCGAGAACACAAGAGCTCGAATCAAAGCTTGGCTGGTTACACAGCTGGTACGGCTACACATTACCACGGGAGGTAGGGTGAGCAATTTATGCTGACTTTGGGAAAAGTAAACCTAACCAAAGAAGAAGGTAACGGAAGGAGGTGGAAGAAAAAATGTTAAATAAAGTGCACACAAACGAGCGTACAACGCCGACACTGGTACCGTTCGAACTTTGAACCGGCCTCCATCGGTGCGCCCCTAAAGCTGGTGTGTCCCGAGTCCGGTTTCGTGGTGTCCATTTGTCCATGGCTTTAAATCGCCTATCGACCCACTTTTTTCGCTCTCGTAGTCCTGCATGAACAACCGTCCCCAAGAAGGAACCGTGGGAGATAGGCGTCCCGTTCCCTGGGCCCGCTTTTGATGTGCAAAACTTTTAATGGCCAATGAACATTAAACGGTACGCACTTCAGAAATCAATCGTTAAGATCGATTCGTCTTCTTCTTCAAGCGAACTGCGTGCTTTGAGGGATTTATTTTAACGAGCAGCCCGCAGTACACTCTTGGAAGGCAAATTTATGTCCACGGAAGAAACGCAAACTGGAACAAATGAAGATTTGGGCCGAAAAAAACGGTTCATAAATTTGGAAGAATAAATGTTGCTTTGTGATTCCCGCTTTGACGAATTCGGATATTAGCTGGTTTGGTGCTATTTATAAAGAGCATCCCACAGTATTACCGTCCTCGGTCACACGTGGTGTGTTTGTGCACTCGAATGCCTTTCTAATTGATAGATTTCCCAGTTCCAAACGACACATATTATGAAGCTAGAGCAGCAACGCTCCACGTTTTCCTGTGTGTGTTTTCATTACGAAAGGAATGCATTTATTCCCGTGCGCTCCATTGCTAATGACTTCGATTTATTATTTCTCACCCGTCGAGTAGGGACAGGGGGTGAAGGGTAGTTCCGAATTTTCGTTGAAGCGAAGAAAAATACATTCCATTGCGTAATGGAAAAACGCGTAACCGAGTTCTAATTTTATTGTCTTTGAAACCTGCCTTCGTTTCGTAACGTATACGCCAGCGTACGCCATCTCCGTTTGCTTGGAAAAGTTGTTAATTAGTTGGGTATTTCCTATTTCCTGGACTGGATATTGCCGCTTTCCTGATTTACATAAAAGTCCGCCGAGTTCGCTTTTAGAGGCACGTGCCACATTCGGTGGCACATTCCATTCATTCGTGTGGCACAGACATAGACCACCGACCACATCGGGAGATCGGTTACGTTTTGACACCCGGAGTTCGGAGAGTAAATTGGATGCATTTTTCAAAAAACACATATTTGAAGATGAAATGATGCCATGGGGGAATAAAAATGAAAAGATTGAAGCAAGTTTTGTGACTAATTTAGGTCAATTCCTTCTAAGTTTTCGAAGAAAAGATAAAGTTTTATCTGTTAGTGACACTAACTGAGGAAAAACTTATGTCAACGAATAAGTGTAATTTGTGGGTTCAGTTATTGGAACCTAGAGCGGTTGGAACAGCTGAACCTTTGTGTGGCGATGTCAGTTCCTATACACTCTGACGTCACTGTTGTATGGCTTAACCTTTACAACATAAATTTAACGAATCTGTCCTGTGTTTCTATCATGATCTTATCTGAAATATTGGAGAACACTATTTCGCGCATAACTCAGACACTATTTCAAATCGAAATTGTTTTGGGTAATGTCCCCTATTTCGTTGAAGTTTCATAATATTAATTGAACCTCGTCTTGAAATCCTTTCGTCTTATTGAAGAATGCAAGAGTGTTCACTATTATTTGCCGAATTATAACCGATTATTCAATACACAGATGTATTTAGTACACTTCCATCTACGAACTGGAAAAGAACGAAGAACTCAATGCTCGCGCCAAGTACTGAACAGTTCTTTACTTGTACAAATGTAATAAACCTAACAAAATTCGGAACATTCGCTTGTTGAACGCAAACACGCTATGTACACGGGTATCCAGAAGGACCACGTGGACCAGAACCGTCAAACCTAGTAGATACATGGAAATGTAAAGTTTTCAGTAGGAACTAGAATGCGTGCTCTACTACCACGGAGATTGAATAATCTATTTTTATTTCAACATTTACTTACTCGATTACTTACTACAAATGTTTCGTGTTTTCCAAAAGCCTAAAGCAAATAAATTCGCCTCACGAGCCACGTTAGTAAACTCAATTGTTTGCGCAGATGATGGAATGCTGCTGCATGAACGTTCAGCAACCTGGCTAGCTAGAACCACAATTTGCACAGCTTTACGAATGCGTGTATTGATGATACAGGTGATCGTTTGTTTTCCACAAAATTGTGCGTTCGTATCGATCAGCTTCTTTTCTAAAGTTTTCTTATTTTCCCTACTGGCGCTAAATCTTGTGCCGCAGTCATCCCATTGCGAATATACGCACTACGCACATCCCAGCAGTGGCGGATCAGGTCGTGGGTGCCCCGAGCGGAATGGTAGTGTAGGCCCTTGTATGGCTAACTCGCTGCGCAAATTCTGGATGATTTCCTGTTCTTTGAAAGTGCTATCAGCATTTCCCTCATCGACGAGGCCCCCTTAACCCATACCCTCTGAGGCCGCCTTAACCAACGAGGCCCCCTGAACCAGCGAGGCCCCCTTTACCCATACCCTTCACCCATGGCCCTGAGCGGCCGCTCCTAGATTGATCCGCCACTGCATCCCAGGATCGGTTAGATCTTGAATTTCTGTTTGCAATATCTCGAAAGACCTAACACAGACATTCAAAAATTCAATCATCATATAAGAATTAGTCTTCAGACTTTCTAATAACAAAATTGGCGTTTTTCCTTTGTTCTGCTATGACACTGCAACCTGGAGTAGTTTACCTCCTATCAATTATAACTTTAGTCAAGCTCCGAAGCCAGATGATCCGGCTAAAGCTTCTTAACGAAAAAGAAAAGAACGTCCTTTCAGTGAGACTAGCGCCACTACCAACCTGCTAAACCACCACCACCATCGTACCCATGGTACTAATAAGATTGAATGTGATACGCAAATGTGATAAATTATCGCTAAATCCTCTGCGCTATATGTTAAACGTTTTCGATTTTTATTCACTGTTGGCATGGCAATTTTAGACCAAATGCAGACCTTGGATTACTCTAAGGTAGAGAAGGGAATTCGCATACATAGTAGTATGTGCTAGTACATGGCACATCATTCCATTTGCCAGAGTTAATCATCACCATACAGTGTTCACCACCAGCGCCCGTATTGTTTGGTTCGCTTGCAGCGAAGTTGACAAATCCGCTAGACCTGCCGACCGGCTTATTATTCGACAACCAGATCCACGATCCTTCCAAACCCAGGTCTGCACCGGAGAGCCACCAGTTGTCAGCTACCTTGCCAGATTTTTTGATTGCTGTCAACACCTGAGCATTCTGCCGTGGCGTCTCGATTGTGGCAAGAGTTCCTCCTTGCTCTATGCACTGTTGCCACGCACCGAAGAAGGTTAGCTTCTCGTTGGAAATGGTGTATCGAAGCGCGTTTGCTGTGGGTAGACCGATGGCCACAACTCCAGCGATAAACGTAACAATCCAACTGGACTTCATCCTGTGCAGATACGGTTAAGCTATACTAGCAAAGTACGATGAGCCAAGAAGCGAAACCTCGTATTTATAGGTGGACGATGCACGCTAGGCCACCTGAGTCAACATTGGAAGGAGAGTATAAAAGTTTGTCTGACACTAAGGTTTTGCAGCAGTTCGTTTCCCAAAGTACTACAGAAGGTGCAGCTGAAACAATGGCGTTCAAGAGTTTGTGCTTGGCATTGTGTTTGGTGTTGTTCGCCATGAATGCAGATGGTTAGCTTGCACAAAACGCGTGTGGTGATGTACGTGATCGTGATTTAATCGATCCTTTCTTCTTCGATTCCTTCTGGACAGGATATAAGACCTATGTGGCTTATAAGCGGAGTGTACCCTTCTTCCATGCTTGGCAACTGTGTAGTCTCTACGGTGGACACTTGGCCTCTATCGAGTCGGCGGAAGAAAATGCACGAGTTGAAGCTGCTATCAGGGCTGTGGGAGATTTTACCGTAGAATGGCATATTGGAGGAGTTGGAACCAACGACAAATTCATATGGATTGGCTTGAACAAAAAGGCGACGTATCTGAACTTCGCCCAAGGAGAACCTAACAATCAACCCAAAACGGTCCAATATTGTTTGGTGATGGGAGTCGGTGGACAAAGCAAATGGAATGATATGAATTGCGATTATCAGCAAGCCGGTGGATACGTTTGTGCTTTCGTACGTCAATAAGGCACATAGTTGGAAGTTGCAAGGAGTACTGTAAAGGACAACATTAAATAAAAACACAACTCTACAAATATCAGTTACTCTTACTAGTGGGTTCGGAGATTCGAAATCTTCCGCTCGGTACAATGCCGATCCGTAGGTGATCACGTCCTTGAAGACATCTGTTGATTATATGAGTTCAGTGGGCTCTACTGCTACCTAACTATTTGCACAGCTTTATGAAAGAGCAGAATGATGATACAGGTGATCGTTATCATGCCGGGTTTTCCACAAAAATACGCTTTTATATGGTGTATTTTCTTTAAGAGTAGGAATAGGTAGGCATCACAGTCGTATACGATACAATTTTCTTATTTACCCTTCAGGCCATGAGGATCATCCCAATCGCTTACAATCTAGCGTTGTGTTCTACCAGTCAGTTGTGTCAGAGTTTCGGATAGACGGCCTAACGCTATCAGTGCATCGTAAAAAGTGATTTCGCCAGATCCAGTAAACTATTTACATTGAAACGTATCGCAAGTAGATAAGGAGAACTAAAACATAATTTGTACAAAACGCAGGACCATACGGATTAGATCTGGTCTAGAATTACATGTTCTGTTCAGGGAGAATGTAAATAATTATTTAAAAAAGTTTAGGCTTGGATGGTCAGAAGAGATGAAGCAGGAGTAAAAGGAGGCGTATATTTTAAATATTGCCAAGTAAATTGTTTTTGTTTACATATGATCGGTTGGGTTATTTGAATAGTTGAGAGCAATACGTACACAGAGGCAGAAACACATAAATAAACATCTCTAAAACGACCATTTGTAGCTCTTCATTTCATTATCACCAGAAATCAGCATAGATTAAAAACAAAAAGTGCTGTTTCTAAGCCAGAACAACATTCCATCAGTGCAGATGAGGGACTGTACATTAAAAATTAATTATTCGCCCTCTAGATACATTACCAGCGAATGCACTTCTTCTTTCACACAGGCCATCGAATCTACCCCAAAGTTTTGTGAAATTTGATCAAACCAATGATGGTCTTAATGTCTTTCAACACAATCCAAAATTAAAAGCAAAACAGGCGTTTGAATATATGAACTCACGCTTTTTGTCCAACTGTCCGATGAGGTTTTGTACCATGTTCCATCTTAAAGGATTTGTGTTTTAAACAGCTTATGCTAAATCTTGCACTATATGGGATAATCCATAAATTCTCCGTAGCCACTAAAGCAAGAGGTACTCCAAATTCAATCAAACAACGCTTCCAATCTACACCTCTCATGCGTCAACGTATGCATCACAGAACAGCTTCTATCTGGTCGAAAAAAGCCTATGACGTTCCACTTACACCAACGTAGCACGTAGTGGTGGCTTAGCTTTGAAGCAAGCTTCAATTAATTTACAACAATCTGATCCATCCCGTTCTGCTTCGCTTGAGCCAAATAGTATTCATCAAAACATCATCCACAAATTCCTACCATCGGCAAAAACGATGTAGAGAAGCGAATCGTACAAATAAAAACCGAAAAACAACTGTTTGGTTGACGAGTTGTTCATTAAAAATGTTGAGTCCGCCACGAAATTACCAACACTACCTCCTCCTCTTTCTGCCTGCAATTTATACAAATTCACAACACTGCAGGGATCCCCGGGACACGATCAGCCAATTGGTCTATTTCCATCAAAGAGAACTATAGCGTTAGGGCTCCTTCCTCTTTTCCACTTCTTCCTGGCTTTTTCAAAGCTCCAAAACTGTGTGCAGTTATTTTGAGATGTGGAATTTTATGTTTTGAACTAACTTCTCCAACCGATCCAGCAGTGAGAAGAAGAGGGAGGAATTTTCACGTACGCGCAATCCGCAATTCAACCGACAGAAAGCGGCGTATAGAGCAATACGCAGCCAGGATCCATGTGTCTGTGCGTGTGTGTGAAAATAACTTTCCTTTTTCACCAGTTGCGGGGGCTGTTTGAAATGAGGGCGGAGGCGAAGGCGAAGAGATCGCATCAGTGTTCGGTGTTGTCATGCAATTTTTGGAGGACCTGCAGGCTGGGCACAGTAAGCAAGCAAGCAAGCAAGCAAGTGTGTATTATTTTTTATAATGCTTCACTAAAAGCTACCTCCTGATGGTGGATTTTTTAGGAATGTTTTTTTTCCAAATGCCAGTTTTTAGTACCAGGGTAAATACGGAGGCCTAGAGATTGCCGCTTTATGATGCATATAGTTCGGGATAGTAATAGTGGAACCAGCATGCCGCCACTATTTGTACATTCATTCAATAAACACACATTCGCACATACGCGTCGGTTGGATCCCAACAGCACGGGAATGGTACACCCGGTGGACATGAAATTAAAATATCCGACCGGGACCATAAACTGTTCGGCGAGGGCGATGATTCAAAGCTAGTTCTATAGGCCTTTTCACCGTCTCCCGTACCCCGTTCGTCACACGTGATCCCATGAGGTGGGAGCTGTTTGTCGATCGAGGGCTAAATCCACCCTTCGTCTGTCCTTCGAGCCGTGTCAAACCAATGGAAAATGAAAAGCTAACAAAACCAGACAAAACAGACATCCACCTCTGTTGCACTCTGATTTTGGTCCCCCATCAGGAACGTGTTGTTTGAACGACGCGCTGTTGCACACGCCTGTCGATGACTGTTCATTCTGGACGCACGCTCGCGCCATCCGTTCCATACTGTCCCGTAGGCAGTGGGATAGGATGATGGCCCACGTGTAGCAGACGACCAAAAGGCAACGCTTGGGTCAGCATTCATTAATTCACTCTCTGGTGACTGGTAGAGAACTTTGGCGAAAAACATAAACCTCTCACCCACTGGCATCCGTCCCCGTTTAGCTATCCATCAACCGCCATCCGTGGCCGATGGATGCTCGTGAACGTATCTAAAAAGAGAGAAAATTGAGACCTTACAATGATCGTGAAAAAGTACGATACCTACAAACCACCAGCTTTTGACCGGCGTTGCTGTACGATGGTTGGTCTGTGGTCATCGTCCAATGACGGACGATGAGCGTGACGCAACCCAGAACGGAGACTCACCAAACAGCAAATGGATTGATTGTTTGTTTGTTAAATAATAAATATTTAATCGCACTATGTTGTAATGCATCGAAATGCTCCGAACGGTGACTTCAATCGATAGTGACAATGTGAGTGAGAAATGCAGGCCTTCTGGCAAGAATGTAAAAAGAAATAAAAACGAACCTTTCGTGTACCATTGAATTTCAATGTCAAAAAGCAATCACATTCCAGTGGGGCACGCTCTTTGATGCTGAATTTTGGTTCTCCACCAGAACAACACAATGTACAAGCAAGCAGCATCATCATGAAAGACAAGCTATATTGTTGAATATATCCCGAGGTGCTGTCTCCCGGATGGAGAGCAAAACTAACTGTCATAATTGTTATGGCTATAGCGAAAGTTTGCAATATAAATTATAAACTTCCAGCGTAGCGCCTCCATCTCCCCCGTCCGTGGTCCTCGGAAACCCACCAAATGGTAGTTGTTGGCTTTTCCCATCGACACCACGCTTCATTTTCTATATCACAGGAGCTGGAGGTGGCTGGATCTGGTTTCTGGGGAGCAGCCAGTCATGCCCCAAAATTCTCCTGCTCCATTTTTATTAATATTTAATCAGCAACTCGCATTTGCATTCGCTTTAAATTTGAATGAATATTATAATCGAGCGATCCTTCCGTTGCTGCACAAACTTCTTCCTTTCCCCCTTCCCTAAGGGAAGCATTTTTGAAGGTTACCCTCTCAAATAAAACATCATCCCCATCTTGAGCTTGGTTGGGAACCCAACGACACAAGCGGTGTAAAATTAAACCGAATATGTAACCACGGATGCTTTCGCCGCTGATGAAAAGGGTAGGACATCTGGAAAATGCACACCAGTACCTCTTCCGGGGCAAACATCTCTTCGACAGGACGTCTACAATTCGGGCATACAGACGCAGAAATTTGTTGGCTCGGCGATGAAGAATATTCCATTAAAGAATGAATTAAATTCTCGCTTCAGTCGATTTCATCTGCTTTGAAACGAATTTCCTGTTCCTCAACTGTGTTGCTTTCCCTTGCCCAACAACCGTGGTGTCCGGAACAATATCCCGCCTGTTTTCATCTCGATTCCCCAGCAACTGAAGATAGGAAAGAAACACATACCTCCCCAAATCCATCGTTGCTACAGTGTTCTTTGGACTACGGATTCTAAGAGGCATACGAACGAATCGCAGACTGTAGTAGCACGAAATCTAGGCCACATTCCTCACGTCCAGTAGTAGAAGAAGCAGTAGTCGTCGCCATCGTCCGTTAGTAAGTATACCCCAAGAGATATAGCAACAGTCGACGGAGCAGTTGGAATCGACCACCCGGGGGTCGGAAAGCATGACGGTGTTCAGCTGTTTTTACGTCGAAATAATTGAAATAATTACCAATCCATTAAAATTTAATTACGATTTAATTATATTTAGAAAACAGAAAATGTCCTCTTTTGCTACGGGGATTGCGCCACGTTGTTTCCTTTGCTCAATATCCAGAAGAAGACCAGATATATACCCTTCCTAACAAAAACACACATAAAAGCATGAACAAAGCAAAAATGTGTGAGAGGCCGTTTGGTGGTTTTGTGGCCAGTGTACATAAAACCCCTTGTAGAACCGAGCTCGATGGTCAGGATAATCGATAATCTGATTGGTATGTTGCTATCTTGCGTTTGTGGTTTAGACAAGAAGGGAAAAAAGGATCTGATAGACTCCACGCTTCGGGATCAGGAAAAATCGAAAGAAAAAAAGGACACTATGGATGGACGACCCCTGTTGTGAGCCTATCATCCATCCCCAACCCTATTTCCACAACATTGGAGTATCCTTTTCTCGAGTTAGAGTTCATTAATTCTAATAACGCATTGACAATCGGAATATTGGTTTTTGGTTTATCCGGTTTTCTCATCTTTTTGGTCGTGCAGTATTTGGTCACTTTTCAATCGAAACAAAAAAAACACATTCGAAGGTTTTGTAAGGGCATGATTTTGCCCATTCTTGAACCAATGGGGCTCGCTAACCTAAACGTACGTTGACGACGAAAACGCAGGAACTGTAGGATCCAAAAAAGTATCGTAAGTGAGACCTCATGCGGTTGGTACGTGCCACCCATACGTAAAATGTTGAAACGGAACAGAAACATTCCATTTTTTTCTGAGTGTGTCATCGAAATGCTTTTCCGGTTCTTTGCATTTTTTTCACAGAAAGGACCAAGGGGACATCTAACTAGACAGGATGATGAGGCTGATGGTGTGAGAGAAGATAACATCCCATACAATCTTCGATCTTTGATTGGGTATGTATGCAGATTGAATAGTTCAATAATAGATTTGCAGTGATGCAAAATTTAGCAAGGAGAATGGACATGAGATTTAATTTGGGTAGCCCTCATTAAAGATACTCAGTAAGATAGTTTCGGTAGACCATAGAGAACGAAATGATATTATTACTTTTCTAGCATTGTTTTTGGTTAGTAGAAATAGAACGATAAAGTCTTACCTTAAAGCAACTCCAAACACCGTAGATTGATAGAAGAAACACTCGCGGCACACAAACACACATGATTTCGCTTGTTTCACTGTGATATTATCGTTTCACCTCCGCAACCCGCAGCCAACGGGTTTCAATTTCACCAACGAGCACACGATGTTCGTTTTCTTTAATAATTTAATAGCTGTTTTTCGTTTATTGAAGTTCACGTTATCAATAAATTGCTTCCATAGTTTACCGCGCAGTGTTCGATTGAGTTTTACTTGTTTCACTTCTTGCTTGTCCATTGTTAGTGTCCATCTCTTCTCATCTTCCATGTATTATCACTCTTGTAAATGTATGCATTCCGTCCGGTTTGATTTGAAAAAGTTGGGCGTATATGTACCTCTTCTGTTTTTTTTTTAAATTTATCTTCCTTTATAATAATTGTTTGGTAAAGTTATTTGTTGCATCCATGGCCACTTAAACACTGTGTTGTATATGTTTACTAAGGGAAGAGTGTTTTCTGGGTGTTATCATTACTTTAGTAACGGTCGATTCGGGTTGCTTCCTTCGCTAATATTATTCGCTTGCATTTTAGTTCTATTTTCAGTTTCTTTTTTTTATCACGAGTTGTATGAGTGTAATATCGTTTGGTTGTTTGCTTGATGATTATCCGCGAGTGATGGAAGGAAGTGAGAGTGTGAAAGTAAGCCAACGGAAGAAGCAAAAGATACAACTACGTAATCGCTAACAAACTGATCGCAAAACGCATATCAGACGTGCGAAATTAATTATACTACACTATGTTACAAAACACGGATCGCAAAACGATTATAACCATTCAATCAGGGATGATTTAAGTAGTAAGGGGAAAAGAAATCATGTGTTCTACGTACGGTAACACATCTTTTCCTGGCTTTTAAACGAAAGGGGCGTTTTACAAAGGATTCGGTAGATTAAAGCTTTAGAAGCGACAAACAATCGTACGAGTTTTGGTTAACGTATACACGAGAAGAGATGCGCGAGAATAGAGGGGGAAACGGGATTTTGCTTAACTGTAATGTTTGTAATGTTAGCACTTTTGTTTTGTTGTTGTTGTTGTGTTACACGATTCCTTACGAAGAATTATTGTTAAGGACTAAATTTCATACACTAGCTAGAGATGAAATGTACGCGCGTCTGATTATGATAGATAGTTTTACCTTCGTATGATACTGCTTCAAACTAACATGTGAATAGTGTATGTAAAGAGGAATCGTTTATCGTTTAAGGATACCGGATACGCTTACTAGTTAAAGCTATTTACAAAAGAAAACGTGTTTTCTTCTCACACACAACTCGTTGCATTCCCTAGTTGCACGCTATCGCTCATCGCTTTCTCTTCTGCTGTAAACAAACTAAAATACGCACATCCAAAAAGCCCCCAGCAGCGCACAAAAACACAGTGCACACACACGTGGTACCAAAATAGGGGAACGCTAGAGATATACTAATGCTGTGATGTGCCGTTTTACCATACAATCCTTAAACTGATGGTAGGGGTTACATCCAGTGCGCGGGCATATTTCAATGTACACGCGTGTTTGGATGGTTACTGCAAAATTCTCTCACAATTCAATTATTGTTTCCGTTGAACGCATTTTTGGTTGGTGTGAGTGTATATGTACTGCGCGATTCCCTTTTAATGGAGGCAGTATTTTCTTTAAATTTCATTTAACTATTACACACAATTCAGTCGCCATCGGTTTGCGAGGGAGCTTTTCCTCATTCACTCGCTGCAATCAATGCAAACCTCTTCCCCACATTTGGTCTACCCGGTTCGAGATCAAACGCGATCAATTTTCCACACGTTTGAACTCGTAACGCAACAAAACAGTCCCATTGACATTTAATCAATTTGCTCCTTGCTGGTATGCAACACGCATTACACGTTCGCACTGTTTCCAAACCCGACCACTAGAGTGCGCTCTACGCACGTTCGGGGGATACTCGTCATTCGGCATCGAGTTCGTTCGTTAACACTACGCACTTTTACACACTTCTTCTAACCAACCTCTCCTTTCCTTTCACATGATTTGATTCGCAGAAAACCTAATTACCTGGCACTTTTACTTGCATGATCATATATAACCCACGTGTGAAATTGATATCACAAATTTGGTGCCACATTCATATGCACGACTCACGACGCGCACAACTACCGAATAATCCTATCAAATGTGTGGGTAAAGTAGTGTTGGGGTTTTTGGGATTTTGTGTTGTTTTTGGTCCTGATTTTTTCAACTCGTACCACTCCAGCTGCCCGCAGCACACCTTGGACTCGGTTAATTAATTTAATGGCTTCACTTGCGTTAATGAGGCTGAATAATGACGATCGAAATGATGACACGTTTCTCTTCTGCTCCATACCCACACACACACGCACGCACACACGCTTTGCGGTGGCTGGTGAACAGATGAGAATTTCGGTTTGCTTGCACATATGTATGTACACTGCAATTTCATCAATATTATCGTATCGGTTGCCTCACCAATTGGACCATTGGAGTGAAATTAATTAATAGCCTTTTTCGCGCCTCCATTCTGTGGTACAGCAAGGGGACGACGAGAGAGGATGCAGTTGGATTTCCGAACCACTACTACTGATTGCAGGGAGTGGCAACAAAGAATCAACTGCAACATTGTACGGGTGTGTTGTTGTGTTTCGCATGAATGGTAGATTATTTTAATCTACAGGCCCATTCTCTTCTTCTTGCGGACTGTTCCGAATCGTTAGGCTTATGAAAAAATCCCATAAGCCATAACAAAGTGTTTGTGCAGTACAAATATACACTTGTTCCGTTTTTACCTATCCTAAAGCTCTGCTATCTTCTCTTGGTGTGTTACTGTATGGTGTGTCATATTCCAAGCCAAGGTGTCCCCCGTTACTTCTTCTCTTTCTTGGTGTTGTGCTACACTGTTCTCGTCCTTTTCAACTTACTCCGCTCCAGCCGAGCTATCGTGCGTCATGTTCGAATCTAAACTAGCACAATCAGAGTCTTGTTCCGCGTTACCATTATAGTTGGCCGCTTCCTGTAGACGCATCAGCATATTCAACAGTGGATCCTGATTTTCTGAATTTCCTGGTGCGCTTGCCTCTAGCCCAACATCATCGGCCGTTATTTGGCGGAGCTGCGGTACCGTCGTCGGACCGACCGGCCATGGGTATGTTTCACGAATGTACGTACACGGATCAACCCATGCACCACCTCGACGACCATACAGCTGAACGCCTTCCCGAACGGCATCCATCAGATACGGTGCCAGATGATAGTTCCAAACGTCCGTGAACCAAACCTGCGAATCAGGCAGATTCATTGGACACGAGAGGAATAATCGTGGCCCGATCGTTACATCGCTGGAACTGTGTGTCTCCAGGAAGCTGTTAATGTGTTGCCAGACGGTTGGCAACCATTTCAACACCTTCTCGAGCTGTGGTTGCTGTTGCTGGTTTTGCAACTCCACAGAGAACAGCTTACGACGCAGGAAACGACCCAAAAATCCTTTCACCGGTTCCATATGGTTCGCTGTAAGTACCTGCAATTCATCAGAAGATAAAATACAATCATTACATTACACTCCACAATTTGTATATTGCCATATGATACTCACCCATCGGAAATTGTGGTGAAGTTGTAGGTTGGTGGTGTTACACGTTGCTTGTGACATCGTTCCTATGATACACGGTAGCTTGGCGGCTGTGGCACTAAGAAGACACGAAAAAACATCCCCAAGGGCCGAAGCATGATGAAGATTATCCAGAATAATTACTGCCGGTAACTCTTCCGCGGCTCCATTGGACATAGAAGCCTGTTCAGCAATGTGCCCTAGATATTGCTGCAACTCCTTTGAAGATTTGTGATCGACACTATTTAGGAAAATGAACAACATGTAAGCATATAGATGTTCAAAGAAAATACACTATTCTGTAAAGTAATGCAACATACTTGAACGTAGCAATAGCCTCAATTGGATTATCACGACCAGCTCTTGCTACCAGGAATTCGGCGAGTTTACGCGCTAGGTACGACTTTCCGGTACCGCTAGGTCCACACAGAATCAAGCGCCGATGCTCAGTCAAAAGCGAAATGTACCGATGAACAATGTTCCGCAGGATCAAGCTATCGAAAGCAAGACTTCCGACACCCTGTAGACATATGTACAGTGTCTTCACATTGCCGATGATGTACCCACACGGTAACAGTTCTGGGAAGCCCATCTCCGGGCCACGTTTCGCTTCTCCAAGGTGATACGAGGTGATGGAGTCCGTATTCAGCCCTAGATTCGTTCCCGGATCGATCCGTGATAGATAGTCCTTGAATGTTTTGCGCACGATGTAATCCAGGTTTTGCCAGGTCGTTTTACCCGAGATGTACGTGTACGCAATGATAAACTCGTTCGTTTCCACACCATTGCCAAGTGAGAACGAGGATGATTTGGGTCCTTTCTCACCGTTTGCTTCCGACTTCTCACCACCCAGCTCATCGTCCGGCGATGAGTGGTAGTAGTTATCACATTCGTTCATCTCTTCCGCGTACTTCGGGAAGGATTCCGGCTGTCCCAGGTAGACCGCGATGGAAATCTTCTTCCCATCTACCGGATCAGCCACGTCTTCGGCGGGTGTTGTGAGAATCTCGTTCACCATAGCTGCACGCTCGATCGTGGGAGAAAGTTCAGCGATAATGGCCGGACTTAATGGGGCTGGCGGTGGTTCCGGTGCTGGAGCTGGCGGGATATTGTCTTCCTCTGTTTCGTCAAGGTTCTGTGGTAGCTCTAGTGGGGCTCTTCCCATACCGTTATCGGCAGCAAGGCTGTAACGACGTGGTTCACCGATTGAACCGCTCGGACTGACGGGACCAAGCGATACCTCACTTCCGGCTAGGGAACGTGTCGTTACGAGCCGCTGTAACCTTTCATTGTTCTGCTTGAGGTTCATCATTTCCTGTCGCATCTTCATTACCGTATCTTTTAGGCTTTCAAGCTGCGATGCAGAACTGAGTGCTTCCAGCCTGATATCCGTGAGCACGAGATCCTTTTCGCGCAGCTGTTTCTTGAGATCTTCCACCACGGGATTTCCATTCAGTTCGATGGCGTCGACCGGTTTGGCTGTAAAGGAGATAAACAGACGTTTAATCAGTATTCCATAATATGCGACACCGCGATCACGCTTACCATTGTCAATAACGGTCACCGTCTTGTGCGGACTGCCTTTCGTAGGCGAAGGAGGAGGCAGTCCAGCACCCGGTGGCGGTGGAATTCCAGACTGTTTCAGACTACCAACACCATTCAGTGGACCCATAGCCGACGTTGTTGTCCCATTTTCCAACACCGACCCATGATGATGATGGTGGTGGTGGTGATGATGATGTTGATGATTGCCACTTTCCGTCCCCGTACCTGCGGCCGAACCATTGTTGTTGCTACCCGGCGTTACGTGACGATTGGTTTTGGAGATTTTGGCATTGCGCGAAAAGGCTTTGGTAAACGAGCTTCGAAGCCAACCCTTCTTCTTCTGTTTGCTCTTGTCTTGGGCAGAGCAGCCGGAACTGACCGAATTCAACGAGCACATAGAATCGGAACTATGATGCCGTTGCATTTCTGCACCGGCTGGCATCGTTGCCGTGGAGCCAGCAGCATTAGATGCTGCCGCTTTATTGGCAGTGCCGGTCGCCGTCGTTTTCGTCTGCTCAGCTGCGATCTGGATGGCGAAGAACAGAATGATTATTAGTTAGTGCAGGAGTTGAAGGACAATGAGCGTTCATAGATACTTACCGCCGTTCCGTTGACCTGCCCATTAACTTGTACGCCCATACTCTGCATATGGGCGGTAGTTAAACCGGCCTGGATCGATTGCTTCCGCAGCAGCTCTATCGTTTGGCGCATGTCCAATATTTCGCTATCCTGTGAACATAACAAGTAAACAATTAATTATTAATATTGTAAAATACGCAATGACCTCTCTCGCATCTCTCTTCGCTTTCCAAACGAAACGTACCTTTTTCTCCGTTGTCGCCGTAAGCGACTGCAGTCTGTGGGTCATATTTGAAAGGCTCTGCTCGAATGCAGCCACCACATGAGCCTGTTAAGCAACGAAGATGAAAAAAGAAACGTCAATTAGTGTCAGCTATTGATTCGGTAAAACCAAACGGTTCCGAGACTTTAATTTAGATCTCTGTATGTAACCTTCGCTCCGAAACATCGATTCATTATGATTTTCTCCCTTGTCGAACCCGGAAGAGAAGTCGTCGGGGTCTGTAGCAACCTCCGATAGGGTAAGATTTATGAAATCATCCGCTTTACCACCCTGGCATGCATTAAACAGCAGTAATGTTTCCCTTGTGATGGGTGAAAGTATGATGCATCGATTTCCGACGTCTTTCGATCAATTAAAAGATAAATACATGAATACGTTTCATATTGTCTGTTATTTTTTAATTGTTTGACAAGGAAGTTGGATTCATTTGAAGTTACAAGCTCGGAGATGATAGAGGGAAATAGATACAATATATCGAAAAAGATTTATTATAATCACTAAACATTGTTGGCGCCTCTGCGCAATGTCCGCCACGAAACCCCGCCATACGGCATTAAAATCATCACCATCATCACACCTAATTGAAAAGTGTCTCAGTGTCCGGAGTAGGTTTTGGCATTCTTCGCGCGACATTATGACCACATGGGGAAACCAAATTGGACGTATGGTTTATACGCCTTCGCGATATCAAAAACATTGCTCTCAATTAGTATTGATGGGGTTGTGTGATGGTGCTTATGATTGGGTACGATGGTAATGGCCGAGAATCATTCTCTCACACGAAACCATCACGCGTTTATTGATCATGACAGATGTATTATACGATCGTGGCTCGTTCGTCTCCTTAGCTTCGGGTTCGCCAAGGTCCAACGCCAGGGCTAGAGGAGAAGTATTCCGTTAAGGGGGTATCCCGGTCGGTACGCAGTTCCTTGAAGAGTGTGAGATTGAATATTTTATTCAGTCGGCAGTGAAGAATGACACTCGATGCCAACGGGTGATGCGAGGTTCTGGAAGTCCCCTTATTTCCCATCAACACACAGACACACACACACAAATGCCGCTCAGTATTCGGGACGTAAGAAACGCTACAATTGAATTTCCATATGAATAGAAGACATTAAGTGACGGAGCATCACCGCAAGAGTCAAATGTGTTAATGTGACCCTTTAACAACATTCCGCTTTCGTACCCTTGCCAGATGCATCTTCTCCACCGTACGTTTAACAAGTCTTACAAGAGTAGGAAACAAAAGCATCGTGGTGTCCCTGAAATGGGAAGATTATTTTCTAGCCCACCCCAAACAGTACTCGTCAAGTGGTTGTTCGTTTCACGTGTGCTGGAGGATGGTAGATTGACGCATTATTTTTGGAATGGCATTCAATTCGGGTGGTACCACAACAGACCCACCACACTGCCCAGATGGAGACGATATCACATCATCTTAATAGGATTGTTGTTTCAATTTCACTGTGTAGAAGGAGTTCGCTTTTCCCGTTGGAGGACAAGAAATGGACCATATTGGGAACACTTTTAGAAGGGGAGTTCTTGCTTTTGGAGCATGCCAGCATCTCAGTAGATAGTCGTGAGAGATTTTTTATTGTTTTACCGGAAAGAGTGTAATCAAAAAGTACAGATTAAGCTTGTTGCATTATCGCTTATTACAATAGATGTGTTTTATTGTAACCCATATTCCATGAACCCCTTGTAATAAGTAATACAAACAGAGGTAATAGAAAAGGCACACACCGTTTCTGTAGTGACCCAAAAACTGCTCACTGATAAGCCGAGAAAACATAGAAGTCATGAAGCGTTGAGGTAACGCAATGTTCATATGGATTCGCTTTATAAATTCTATCCAATCAGAACCGATGGTTTATTGCACCTTACGGAGGAAACACACAACAACGATGGACCATATACACAGTTTAATTCAATACTGGGTCATTGAAGAATGTGTGCTTCAAGCGTTCCTACCCCGTCTAATGTCGTGATCATGCAAAAGGCACTTTGTTTAGCCTCATATGTTTCATTCTATCGTTATATGGAGCCTGTTACTCACTTCCAAATGTAACCGATCCGTACATATGGTACCATCCTGCCGTAGGAAAGATTCTCATTTATCAAAGCCGTCTATCTATCCACTCCCATCCAAAATTCTTCATTGCTACCATATGAAAATGAATAACTTCATCCTTCGGGGGACCATCACTTCATTCTGGGAATATATTTCACCAACGCAACTAAACCCACCAACCTAAGGGCACACCCTAGTCAAACTACGACGACCAGAGCTACAGTTCCACCAAAAACTCACATCAACAAAACTGCAATCGCAATCTGCTCCAAGCTATTATTGAGAGCGTGCGCCACACAGACCCCCATCAGCAATGGTGACCCGATTTGAAGTTTCATTCGTTTTTGCATCTCTGTCGCTTCTAGCCCAGCGCAACAGAGTTTGACGCTCGGAGGGTTTCCCTTGCCATGGTCAATAATTTGTACTGCAATGGTGATTGAAATAGTACGAGGGCAAAGAGGGGTAGTGCCACGAAATTAATTTGCCTGGAAAATTTGTTGCAAATGCAATTATTTGCTTCGGGGAGTACACGGTGGAATATGTTCGCATTCCGTACCCACTCAACCGAAGTTGAATCTTACACCATCTACGTTCATCGGCTAGTGAAAGGAATTTACACGGCCAGAGACGGGAAAAGAACGATTTAAATCGATACAAAAAGATAACTAAAACAAAAAGGTTGGTGAGAAAAATCTTGCAAACTTTGTTGCCAACTGCGGAAAAGTATGTACACGCAAAGCAAGGAAAGAAACATTGTAATAAATTACGAATTAATTTGTTGATACTAATTGGAGCTCGCGTGACGTCTTTTATTCACATTTCTCGGCTAATTTGTCGCGTGTTTTTATACGTAAACGCTAATCACTTCTAGAAGTGTGATATAGAAACCGGAAAGCAATCAAGATGTATAAGTAATGGAATTCCCCATATATTCATCCAGGCTGCCATATCGTACCGTAAATGAAGTTGAAGGAAAAGTTTTATCAAATGAAGCTTTCACCTTCATCCTGCACAATCCACAGCGAAAAGTTGTAGGAAAAAGTTTTACCGAAGACGTCGCTTCCCGTTGGCGTATTCCACAATGTTCTTTTCTGTTAACTGCATTACTGATAAGATAAGGCGGATTTTGGAACGCAGACAACACACAAGCAATTGTGAATTAGGGAATATCCAGACGAGTGGGCACCATGCATGTAATGGAGAGGTTTCAAAAGACATTTCGGAATGTGGGCGAAGGTTAAGGAAGTTTCGACATACATACTCAACCTCTCCTGAACACACTTCCCTTTCGTTCAACTAATACTGCAACCTTATCACATTCGACTACTATTCTCGTTAAGGCATTACCAGACTAGTTGGTGACATTGTTTGTTTCAGGTAAATTTATCTATCTCGTGCTAATCTAGAATCACGTACGGCGCACACGAAGGCTTGTTAGTCGTGATAACTCGTGCACGTTGCTAACTGCCTATGGAATGTACCACACGGAAAGGGCACCTCATTTAACAGGGCGGTAAAAGACCCCCCACCATAGGAAAACTACACGTGACTGATTGATGGGCCACCGAGAAGAAAGTCGTCCCCAAACCACACACTTCTGGGTTTCCTCACATCATTTCCCGACAGAGAATGAAGTATCAAATTTAATGCCGTATTTTCCATTGTTTTGTTAGCTTTCGGAGCTTTCAGAAGGAAGAGACTGGCGGTTTGTACTTTTTTGAAGAGATGCATGTAAATGCCCCCCAACTGTCTGTTTCTATTTTCTGGTGAAGGGTCTTCTCACCTGTTTCGGGACTGTTGGACCTTTGGATCCTCGGCGGTAACACGATACCTTTCTCCACTTTCGATCGTTGGCCATTCGATCACCACACACGGCGGGAGGGCCACACATCTTCGACTAAGAGAGAACGCACCGACAGATACATGTCTTCAAATGAAGGAACTGAGCAATGCTGTGATTCGCCCTTTTCGCTTTCGGAAGCGTCACGGCGGTAATAACTTGAACTCGCAACGTCACCCAAGCATTCCCTTGCATTGAGGAAAGACTAATTGGTAAGAAAGCACACAAAAAAAAACATACACGCCGGCTAATCAGTGTCGGATTTCTTGTGTCTGTTTTTTCTGGATTACGGGCATCTTGCAGGGTCGAAACCAAAAGTCAGTGGCAGTGACCCGGTAGATGTTTACATCGAATTATTGTGACACAATCACTGTGAGGGGTCTCACAAGCTTCAAAAACAAAGGGCGAAAGTTTGTGACGATCTCCACACGTACTACCTCCTCTTCATGACTCTCAAGCATCAAACGTAAGTTGTGTCGAAAAGAAATATAAAGAAATATATAGTCTTAAGAAATATATTTGTTTCCTCGTTATCCCATTCCCATCCTCCACTTAATGGTCCAATAAAATGTTTAAGGTACTTACTTTAGTCGACAGCAAATTACGCGCTTTGTTTTTCCCTTCATAAATCGCTATTTACACACTAACAAGCTCATGGGATGTGATGGCAGATGCAGTTCTTCTACATACATGCTGACCGCCTACGATTTTATCGAAGTTGTGCATGCGGGCGCATAACAATAATCATTTAAATCACTCATCGAATAGAAGAGACACATAGCTCCACGACGAACAATTTACAAGCCCACCGGCCGTTCCACTCTAATAGGACGCAAATGCCTTCAGAAAACACACCTTTTGCTGTTAGAAAAACCATTTATACACTGGGTTGGAAAACTTGTCGTCAGCTGGAGTTTGTCGATGCAGCCTCTTACTTGTCTTTGCAGCAAAGAAGTGCACACACGACGAGGGCTGGCTGCTGGGTCAACCTCTCCCCATATGGGGCCGGATACGCGTGAGTCTGGTACTATAAATAATGGATCGATAATTCACCGCCACGCCATAAATTACGATTTGCTACGAAAGGTAAAACTCATATCGATCGAATGCGATCGGTAGGCAAATGGAAAACAGAGGTTCCCACCTCACTCAGCACAACACTCCAGAGAGCACATACATACGCGCGCGTGCTCAACATTCACGTAGGATTGGAATTATAGACCAACTTTGCCATCATCTGCCTTCATCAGGCTGCGGGTCGAGGTTTCTTCCGTCCTATAATACCACCGACGATTAAACTCGATCACCTTCGACGAAATCAATTTACAAGTTCCAATCTGTTTAAACGATTATTGGCCCCGGAACGCTTCTTACAGGCATTCAAAAAGGAGTGCTAAACATTCCATGTCTCCCGCGGGTCCTTTTGGTCATCTGAGTACGTGTTACGATGCAAAAAGCTGCCAATTTCTGGACAACGTCTGATTGTTTCAAGCTTAATAGGTCGCGTGAAAGGAAGTGGAACCCTCTAACTGCCGTGATTAGGTCTCTTGTACCAACCCACCACCTTTCTTCCTTCGTGATCGAAATTCTCTTAAGTGAAAATTGATTTATCAACGTGTATTTCGGCATATATGGAGCGATCGAATCACCTCACACGATCATGTCTCGCTTATCGCCAATCAATGGTATGCGTTTGCGTGCTGGACAACTGGTTTAGGGAAAAAAACACAACCAAGACGACGGGTTTAACAAAGTGGGAGGGTGGTACCTTCCCAAACAAGGGCCTCGGGGGTAAGATGTAAGTAGTTTCTGAACCATTCGTCACTTAATTGAAAAACTATGTTCGATCGTCCCCATCTCGTCTATCCTGTGGTAGCGGAGGTGGTAATGTTGGTGGATGGACCAACCATAATACACCACAGCGAAAACACGGTACGATCGAGTTACGACCTCACGCACGCACGGACGAAGCAGCACTGGCACAATCAGCCACAACAAAACCGCGACTATGTTAAAGATGAAGTGTTGCAAATTGAGTTATCTCTGGGCTAGAGTATGCCAACCCCTACTATTCGAACACGATTCCGTACAACATGGAAGACGAGATCGTATAGGAAAGATATCATAAATTACAAACGCGCACATGGGAAATTAAAATATCCAATCTATCTGGACATGCTATCGAAGCTGTGAGTGCGGAGGTTTTTGAAGAGAACTACTACCACGCACGTAAGATTTCACAGCAACCTACAAGGAGAAGAGAGCTGAATGTATCCAATTTGCTGCACTCGGCAGGGATGCAAACACGTTAAAGCAACACAATAATTTGGGCCCGTCTAAGCTTTACGAGGCATTTCACATAGAAATAGTTTCGATAACTTCATGGTCTTTTAGATAGTTGATTAATTTATAGCATCAATGATATCGGGAAGAAGTCAATCTATCGGATATATTATATTAATTCCATAAAACAACGAGAATGTATATAAAACCCAAGAAGGAAGTAATTATACAAATCAAACCAGCCATAGACAACAGGCCACTAACTGAAAAAATGCTAAACACAGGGCGTCGTTGTTAGACGTTGACAGTTTCTGCTAGACGAAGGTTGACATTCACCCGGCGGTCAACCTCAAATCCGTCGGTGTTGTGTGCCCTTTTCCCTTCTGGCTCGCACCAAAGGAATCACACCTTCTTCTTCCGCGTATCACCACTCCTTGGACTAGTGCTAGGCCGTTTATAAATAATCGAAAGTATTTTACTGTTGCACCGCGCGTCAACTTCTCGCCAGCCGCTTTAGTGACGCGGCTAATAAATATCATTCCTCTTGCGGTGCATATAATGCGAGCAGTCGGGCGTAACGCTCGCCACCATCAGCGTATGACGCCAGCTATTGGGTCCTGTGACTTGACTTATTGTTTTCGAGTTGGCACTTGATTGTACAATAAATTAGGACAGTTCTAAGCCCTACAGACAACGGAGACCGTAGTTGCGGCTGTTGTATCTACCTCTAATACTACAGCGTGTGATGTAGCATTTGTTATTGGGGTGGAACGACAGTGCCCAAACAATATTCACAGATCCGTTTCAAATGCACTGAACATTGTGTAACGTGAGGTTTTTTGTTTGGCAGCCGTTATCTGCATCTTTGTTCTTGGGTCACATAGCTGTTGTTTGTAAAAACATCACCCCAGGAGTCTATCAATTATGTAGCTAAACCTCCTACTTCTAAAATACACACAAACGCTTGCTAATCCTGTTGACGGTAAATGTACAAATGCTAGTATCTCCATCTCCCTGCTAGCTCTCAAATAAACCCAAAACATTTCAGCTAACAAATCGTGAACGAACTGGTAACACCAGTAACCGCAAATATTGCACAAAAATTGCGTCTGCACTGAGCGTTTTGTGAGTTTAGGCGGGTAAGAAGTTAATTGCTAACAACTAAAACATAATTCACATTCCCCCGTCTGTGTTGGATGGGAGTGTGTCAGTGTGGTTGCGGTCCCCCTTCACGCAAATGATTCTGATGGTCAGATTATCTGCCGTAATCAAGCATAATGGCAACATTCCCATCATGGCAGGGACCCAGGGAGATATGAGGACAGTGATGTGGCGAAGAGCTAGGGAGAGTTAATGCTACCGCAGCACCTTTCCGAGGCTTCTATCCCCACAGTGGACATAAATTTTCACACGCAACCGGAAACAGCTGCTGAGTTGAGGTTTCGCGGATGCATTCAACCAAAATGCCTCATTAGGATACATTTTTGGTTGTCCACAATATGGTCAAACATTAGTTTCCATTTTCTGGAATTATTTAGCACGCGATTAATCGGCTAGAGAAATCCCTAGCTTGGGGATAAACAAATCGAACTAACGCTAATTGTGGGGATCGTTTGCTATACCGCGATAAGGATCATTTTAATGGGCTTCTGTGATGCTGTATGTAGTTGGTTAAATCCCAAATGATAGTGAATTAATTTGAACGAATTTAGAATTAGATACACCCTACACCAAACTGTGGCACGTTTCAGTAATAATGGACCAATATCGTCACCCGGCTGAACGTACGCAGATGCAAGGTCAGCGTGCAGTAATATTGATTTTTGGCAGGTTGCGCGCTATCGTGGGGTTTGCTTTCAAATAATTACACAGTCTGCTAGACGGACACGTACGTTATTGGTCACCTGTTCGGTCTTATTTGCGCACATCCACTGCATCACCGCTACCTTCCCCGTTATTCCATCTGCGCTATTGTGAAGATACACGTCTTCTTTTGCATCCTTCCTTATCGCTACTGCAAAATGGGCAGCTGCTGTGTTCGCGTCATTTGCTGCGAGGTTGCTTTTTTTACGATCTGTTGCATCAACGTCTGCTGCTTTTGTTGAGCCAACAACGAAAGGTGTTTTTGGTGGCCAATTTTATGACCTGCGATGCCCACGTTTATGAGATGTCGTCCTCGCGCAACCTTAAGCAAACCATCGTCGTTCACTTTTACAGGGATGAGCCTTCATTTCTGGAGAAGCCGCTTCCGAGAATAAGCCACTGTTGTGTCGGTTGTTCACTAATTAACGAAGGCACCATCGTACGATATGTGTTCGTGAATCTAGCTCAAAAAAAACTTTGGCCTTTTTAAGCCATGCCCATAAACAGTGTATATGATTGGACGGTCTTTCTAATGGCACTGGAAGAGAAATCTTTTGCTCTTAAACTATCACCACCGAATGGTGCATCATCAGCCGTAACAAACATAAGCGACATGATGGATGTTTAGCACCTACAGACGAATGCCTAATATGGTGCAACATTAGCCGCTCCACAAAACCGACCGTAACTGGATGATCGGAGATAGGCGTTGCACAAGGTGTCAAAATGAAACCCTCTCCAAACCCGAAAACCGTCAACCACAAGACGACGAGTGCGTTTGCTTCAAAAGGCTTCGGGAAACTTTTACGGCATAGCCAAACACTTTACGGACAAAAAACGGAACGCATCTCTACAGCAAAAAAAGAGCACGATCCGGTTCCGGTTGTTGTGCCTAGTGAAGAGATCTACCGTTAAACATAAACGAACAATCGGTGATTGGTCGTTACTTCACGCCTATCGAAACTCTCAACGCTAGATTGATCGATCGATTTGGAACTTTTGCTAAGAGCTTCCTGTGGGGTCTCACCTTCCAACACCTACGCAAAATATCGGCCACGACGGAAGCCCGATACACACGCAATGGTTCCCATTGCAGGAGGGTGAATTGGAAACGCTTTTAACGGGCACGATTTTTGGACGGATGAAAGCACACGTAGGAAGACAACGCGGGAAAAAAGGGGTGACGGCCACACACATTTAGCACCTGCCCAATCACGCAAGGTTTTCGGAACAGTAAAAATAAACAAGCAGGTATCTAATGGAAAATTAATAGACAAACATGCGATGTTGGGCGACCAATGAGAATTCCCCATTCCTAAACAGTAGTAACGCAAACCTGGGTGCTGCAGTGATCTTTCAAGCATTCCTGGTGGGGAAGAGTTTTAGCGCACTTTATATCATAATAATGTTCACAATGATGTCTTGCCTATATTTTCTATTAATAAATAATAAAATAATATTGGCTAGCCTCATTTGCATACTTTAAGGCGGCTTTGATAACACCAAAAATATGTAATCTTAAATTCCTTTACTCTGCTTATTTTTACGAACAAATGATCCTGATGACTAAGAACATTCATTCTCACACAGTGGAAGATTCATTGTGAATTGAAAATATTAAAAAAAAATGCCGGAAAGGGGGCAACATTTGGTTTGCTTCTCACGCGTTAACGATGACGGCATTCTCTCGCCCATCCAATCCAACTACATAATTTCCCTCTACAAATGACAATTAAAGAAACAACATTAAAATAATACAAATTTTACCACCCCATTTAATGTCGTGTAAAAAGACGCTACACAAAGAAAGGGAGACTTTCACATTCTACAGGTTCGGAGCAGCTAGATAGTAGTTTCCCTCTCGTTGTTTGCTTGGGAAGCTTGTGTCTACGTGTATTTCGACAATTGGCAAATAAAACATTAAATAAAGCACCACATTAAAAAGGCAGGAAAATTGGCAACGCGCTCCAAGCACCGGAAGAAAACCAAATGGAAAGATGCGGGTCACGATTTTCTTACACACGCACGCCTGCATTCACTCACTTTATTCGCATCGGAATTATTTGCACGACGAAGACAAATGTGCCACAGCGAGCAATGGAAACAAATAACAGATACGTCACCCTGCCTGGGTACCCTCCTCGACTCCGTGGTGTATAGGCTCCCTTTTTCCGGATTCCAATTCAAAACAGTTTCACTTTAGCCCTATCGCAACCCCACAAGGCTTTCCCGATTTGGGGGTCCGTTTCGTCGGTGATTGGAAAATCGTGGCATCCCGTCAATATATCTTCAGTTTCTCTGGTGCATTTCGTGCATTAAAGAAAGCGGGGTGATTTTTCTGCAATTTTTCACCATCAATCTCCTGTAAGGTAGCGACGGTCAAACTGCTGCCGCTAGGAACTAAGTGTGTTTCCATTCATTGAATTTTGTGTGTGGAGCCAATCGCGTTCAACGATGAAGCGTTTCAATGAGCGAAAAATAACGAACCTAGAAAGCCTACGGGCGTAAAAGTACCCGTACCGTTTCAGTTTCGTGTGGATGGAACACTGACAACCATTAGGATGGGACTTAAATCCGCCAAACGATGACCTCAACGAATGGTTCATATAGTATCACCTTCCTTCTGGTGATCATGTGGGGTTAGACGTACGAGATATTGAAGAGAAAATAAGCTGAAAGTTAAACACACATAATGCGCTCGCGGTCGCGACGCCTTGGAACCTCCGGTTTACTACACGATCTCGTTGTTTATTTTCCACTTCACCACCACTTTTCACGGTAACGGTCATTATTCAGAAGCTTAAACAAACATCACTCCCGCACGACCTGCTTCCCTCGAAGTGCAGTAACTGGGGGGAACAAAACACAAATCTATGGAAAGAGAGCCTCCATAAGGGAAGAGCTTTTTTCCGTGCTACAGATCTGATAATGCTATAAATACCTACGATCCCCACGACGTGAGTGGGACAGCTTGTTATGAATCACGAAATGTCTCCACCACGTCTTGCCTGAAGGAGTCGGCAGAACATATGTACCACACCATTTTTCATCTACCGACAACTGACACATTACACACACGTAACGTGCGTTCCAAACGTGTGTCCAATGAAGCAATTGCTCCAAGTTCAGTCTCAGAGGATTCCAACGAGAAAGATAAATAATGAGAAACAAATCAGCCTTCAGCATGACTGCCCGGTTTCAGCAGCTCGTCCATTTCATTGCTATTACTAGCTTACACCCTTCAGAGTAGAGCAGGAACTGATGACTACGCTTATGCCAAAAGGGATTTCTGGCTGGAAAACTGACGATGCAAGAATCGCTAGCTAAGGTGTGGTTATAAACCGTTTACATGATCTAGACACTAGCAAAGAATCCAGAATAGTTAATAGATGATTGAGGTCACCTAATACGTGTGTCTATTCGGAAGCATTCAAAAGGCCAATTCGTTTCGTGGGTTTTGATTACATTTACAACGTTTTTGAACCATTTCATTTCCCGGCTAGACACACATTACGAATAAAATGGTGATTTGTTTTACTGATTTCTATTTCGGACTGACTGGATTTCAAACATAACGCGTCCAACGAACTGGTACTCTGTGAAAGTGAAACACACGCTTCACGTTTGCCACAAGGACGAGATTTTCCTCATAAAACGAACATCGAATGGGACTGTCAATTTTGCTGTCACCAAGTCAGTGGTAGGTAGGTTCCTCTCCTTTCCTGTCGCTTAACACTCCTGAATAACATGGAAATAATCGTGTGGAAAATGGTGCCACCACATACCAGTAACGGACCATAAGGGGAAAAAATCGCGTTTGATATTCAAATCATGCACGCACAAGCTCTGACTGCTTTCACTTAGCACCTTACATGCCCATACTTTCGGGTAACCCTTTGCTGTGGTTCGTTCTAACCAACCTTCGAAAAACCTGAACCCAAAAAGGCAGCGGAAAAGGTTAATCACATTGCCAGTTTGCCTGTGTTCGTGTGTCGCACGGTTAGGCAGGAACATGAACACCCTTTTGTGTCTGATGAAAATACATAAATTTTCCTTCCGAGCGTGCGTCCCCATGTCTCTGTGTGGGGGTCATAATAATTGACATTGAACTTCATATTGCCTCGGTGATACCTCGGTGTTTCATGATGCATTCAGCACCCGTAGGACGGACGATACTTGTCCCTTTTAAATACAAGCTTGTCAGCACACACGTGACTTCATTTGCACAACATCGTTTTTATATCGCACGGAAGCTTTGCAATAAATGAAATCAAACCGAAATATGCCCTTGGAAATTCGATTTTGATTTCTCTTTTTATGGATACCCCAAATCACTAATAAATGCCTCGTTTGGCAAACAACACGTTGAAGTATCTCATCACCAAAAGCTGATAACACAGAATGATAAGAAAAAAAGTTTGATGGATTTTTATATTCAACAGTACAAAATCACGACACCACAACTGATAAGCTGATAAGAGTTACGTTTTGCGTCAATATACATTGGATGATTGCAAATTCAAAAAGCCAATTACAACAAACATTACACCCCAAGGTATGAGAGTTTCGCAACCGGACGAGACTGATTGGTAACTGCTATGGTAACTATTAATGGTACCGTAACTGATTTGTACGTCGCGACTGTTGGCCTTTTCGCTTGTCCAACCCCTCTCTTGAGGTCAAGATTAACAGACAGAGAGTCCCTAGAGTTCGTGACACTGCTGATCCGTAGGCTAATGATGTTTTTTCCTAAGTTCTCCTCCTCAATTCATCCCAGCTTCCAAAGATCTACACACCTAATGCATCTTATTGCTGAATAAGACGTCAGGCGCAGACATTTTGACATCGATTGGAGGTAATAAAGAAGGATAAAGCATTCATTCGATACGTCTCTTTCGCTGTCTCCGTATGTCTCCAACCACATCCGACCGAAAATTCGGCTAATAAATTGGAAGCGATTTGCTTCTCGTTCGTCGAGTTCCGGATCCGGCCATCTCAGGTTCCATCAGGTTCAATTTAGGTGAAGTGGCACTCACATTCCGCCGAGTGGGTCGTAAATCTAAATCGCTTCATCGACGTGATCCGCCTCCTATATCCGTACTGCGGTCATCACATTACGATCACTGGAAGTGCATCCCACAACTGGAGGTCTGGAGGAATGTGGAGGTTCAAACGTAATGTGATCGTTGAAATTCATCCCACTCTCGATGAGTTGAACGGAAATCGGATCGTACACGGAATGCGGAGACTGTAGTAAGGAAAGAAACGCAAAAACCGCAACCGACCCTACACGAGAGCACGGTTCAATCATCTGGATCGGAAACATGTCAAAACAATGTGCCGGGCGCGTTCGTTCTTTTCCCTCCGTACCCCAAACGTAGTCAGATCGCGCGGAAAAGATCAAGAGGAAAGCATCTTGACACTGCTCGTAACATCGGATCGAACGGATCGATCGCAATCTGGCTTGCTAAGAGTGAAGGCTTTCTTCACGCATCCGTTGCGCGCGATTAGTTGCACCATGCTAGTGATCGTATTAACATTTTGCCGCACCTCCACAAAAGCCGTCTTCATCACACTTCAGGAAAGCGAAACAAAACGAAAACCTCAACTTCCTTCGAAAGGGGTCTGAGTTCCACAATCTCACCTTAACCCAAAACGGATCGGTGTGCTAAATCATTGCTTAAACTTCAATTTCTTTTTTTTTTCTTCGCCTGAAACACGGTGAGACAAACTGACGCGCGCCGCAATAGAACTTGCCCTTCCCTACTAAGCCTGCTGGGGGGGCATGCAAAGCCACGCGGCAAAGTAGTTAAAGAAATGAACATTAAAAACAATGCCAGAAAATAACAACAACAAACAAACAAACGAACACTTCCTCCGGCGGAAAGAGCCAAGTCAGTTGCTTCGGCGGCGACTTCAGTGAGCAAAGCAAATATTTCTCGTCGTGGTCGGTTTTTTGCTTTGCCTACACTTACGTTTCAGTTTCGCAAATCAGCTCAGTGTGCGCATTATAAGCGTGAAGAGATTTTCGCTACGCGCGTGTCACGTGTCGCGTCGTTTCGCTGTCACGCTATCGCATCATGCCGCCAAGTCTGCCAAGATCGAAGGTGCGCGATCACCAGCGGTAGTTTTGAAAAATCGAAAAGAGATAGAATGAGGAAAAAGTACCGCACCTGAGCATAATTTAGAATGCACGTCAGCTTCATCGTGCTTTAAAACCTCGAACGAGAACAGAAGAGCGCACACGAAGACAACACACTGTGATTCGGCATCATTCTCAACAACGCCATATATATTCTTTGATGATCGAACAGAGTTCGAGGTTGTGTTTACAATTTCGAGCGATATGATTGCAATGGGAGGAAAAGAGCTTCAAATCAGAATGCACCATATGCGGCCAGCCGGTTACGATGCTTAAGGGTGTTTGAGTTCATCGAATCTGTTGGTGATACAAGACCTCCAGCGATCTTGTGGATCGTTTTGATCGTATGCAAATGAATGAAGATCTTGGGTCTCGTCACGTTTCAGGCCTCCAGTAATTCCTCAAGACAACTTCTTTTTTCACGATATCTCTCAATCACAGGAGAACATAACTTTTTAACTTCATTACTTGGAAGAATTTGATAAAAGTTAACAGAAAGACCAAAGCATCTATCAGCGAAAAGGAAACCGTCAGCGCACATCGCATTACATGATGAGATGATCTCTTGAATCGTTTCATCAACGAGGGCAAAATGTGACGTTTTTTGTGGGTTTCAAATCTCTTCCCAACCACACAAACCGGATGATTATTTTCTGTGCGGTGTCCAAGTGCGAACTAGCAGTCACGTCACACGATACGCGCTCTTCGAGAAGTCACACACTAATGAGGTGGAAATTTTGCCCGAAAGCATAATCGATGTTACGAATTCCCAAACCCTACATTCGCTTCTCTATGGAACGATGAGCTGGAAGCAAAAGTGTGGAGTAAAAGGCATGAAACCACAAGTGTGCTACCATTTCGCGGCATCCATGGGACGAACAGAGCTACACGTGCGCGCGAGAAAAAGACTCATCACGCGAAAGAAAGCCTACCATTCTTTTATTCGCCACACCAGCCACTAGCCACTCAGAAGGAAAGGGAATGGATGATGATTCCATTGGTGCTAACGTCTCCAACTCCTCCCCAACTTCCGTTCCTAATGGCATATAGGGAGAGGTTAGAATGAATGGTGTGCCAGTATATTCCAGCACTCAGCCATACCATCCGATTGAGGCGAGGATCGAAACATCATCCTGACCTTGGAGCCATACACTTCCAACTGGAAAGACACTACAGTCCTTTCCTTCTCTTCATACACATAAAGTGGTGCCTTTTTGCGAATCGAAAACTTAAATGGACCATTCTACCACTATTCCGTGGTATACCACTGGATGGTGCACAACAAAAGCTGGAAACAGATGCCTTTATTCTCAGGAAGCAAGAAGAATCTGTAATGGTGAATGCTGTGGTGGAGCATCCACGGAAAAAAAAACTCACAAATGGCTATTAGAAAAACAACGGTACAATGAAGCCCAGGACTAATTCCTTGGAGGAGGGCAAAACCGCAAACCTCCACAATAGACACAGACAGACGAACGGACAGACAGACAGACAGTCAGACAACAGCAGTGCAAGAGCGCTCGACATAATTGACTCCATTTATATAATCTCGCCATTATCTCGCGGTGGAAAAATCGCCCCCAAGGCTCGAAAGAAATACGAAACAGCTACGATAATGATAAGCGCAAAGGAAGCGACTATGCTTTAACACATACACACAATGTGCTCATAAAAAGTATGAGCCTTAAAAAACATGACGAATAAATTTGATTTTCAAATCCCAACACTGGTAGGGCACGCTGGAGGCTGCCGTTCCCAAATAAGATAGCGATTTAATTTCATTTTTTGTTGTCCTCTCCATCTCATCCGTTTGGTTAGGTCACACACTCCACCTCTCCTAACATTCATTCTTTATAGTTTATAGTCATTGCTTACTTTAAACCCCACAATTTAACAGCAACTTGTGCTCCATCTCAATAGCTTAATTTC
>KI422637.1:0-14646 GCA_000473375.1 Anopheles culicifacies | reverse complement strand
CCATCCACCATCTTCTTACCGTATGCACAGACACACAAATACACTCGCATTGTAAAAGGGGTGTAGTGTCAAAGTAAAAAAGTGAACAACTAAATCAAATCATCCTGCGTTGTGTACGATCGTGATATGTTTGTTTATGTTCACAGCAGCGTCTCAACACTGTGTTATCAGCCTGCATTTTCATTCTAGGAACATACTTTAGGGGGACACAGTATCATGTCCCATGAGGGAATCAATAATCATCTCCACAAAATGTACAGATGTTGTCTTTCAGTTCGAAGCACATACACGATGATCACGATCATCATCAGCAGCTGGAAAACTGCTGCTGTCAAACAACATAACAAAACCATGGGACACGTGGGACGATCTTACAACAAGAGAATACAACAAGAAAACACACAACAATACAAAAACCGGATTATGAAACCGAAGATCTTTTCGTCAATGAGGAGGAAACAAACCTTATGGTATATGCCTAACGACCCTGCTTGTGTTTTTTACAGTTCGCTTTAAAGGAGAACCCTTCAATGGAAGACGAAAAAAAATCACCCAAATTAAATGCCCATCAAAACGTACTATACCGTGTTCTAGGCTTGTTTTGGAATGTACCACACTAATTCAAACCTTTATTATCGTAGGTCTTACTACCAAAAACATGTCCCATTTTAAAACCCTCGACGAATAACCTACGCGCGCACACGATGCGTAAATATAATTTTAAAAAATCCTTTTCGGGAGTTGAATATTGTAAGAAAGCGAGAGCATTATAGTGATTTTATGTTTGTTCTTTTTTTTTAATTTTATGGAACACAAAACACATTCAAGACAAAGATTACCGATTCACAAACATCGTTGGAACATTCCCAATCGAAATCGATTACAGTAAAGATCACTTTCAAATCGCTCAATTAGATCTACGAACACGTTTTCGAGGCGCCAGAAATCTATATTACGAGCACTGCACCATCGTATATGCAGTTTTATGATCGTGTGTCTGCCCCACGACTCCTGGAGCGAATGGTCTGTTAACCATTTGGCGCCAAATGCGAATCCGTGAGGGTTCTTTTGCATGTAAAACTGTCAACCAAAAGTCCATTATGCAGATGCACAATTATCTCAACTGTGACCTCGGATAAGCGGCACAAACAAGGCGAAAAAATTGTCATAAAATCTGGTCTTCATGTAGCTGAAATCGTTGTCTCCGGCCAGATGTTATTCCTTTCTTCCCATTCGAAGCATAACATCCATCTGGTTATGGGACCGTTTGCTTTTTCTCTTCTCATACGACCCACACACACACGCAAGTACCTTTTTCCATGTGTCTTTCCACCTTCAACCGCTTTCCTGTCGGAATGTTTTTATGGCATGGAAAACATAACACAACAGTGGGCTATGACAAACTGAAAATGATATAGTAGAAGGAAAAAAACCCAGAAGCAAATCTCAACTACAAATCCCATCGAGTTGCTCGAGTAAACATATACCGTTGCTACTACAACATCACACATGCAAACGCTACCAAAGAACACGGCACAGCGCGATTGCATTTGTGCATTATATAGGTGCATCAGCTACTGCACCATATGGTTGCAGCCGTTCGGTCGAACACCCGTCGTAGTAACGCAATAAGAAAGCAAACGAAAAGAAAAAAAAACAATCGAACAGAAACTCGCAGTAATGTCCACAGGAACGCGCTGAAGGTAAACCATTGCATCGTTGACTGACTGCAAGAGGTACCGGGAAAGTTACAGCAGCTGTATGGGTGTGTGTGTGTGTGTGTGTGTGTTTAGGGTTGAACAAGCACTTTTTGGAGGTAAGTCCAATCAAGCTTGTCCATGTGCGCCATGTGCTACCAATGTGTGATGATCTTTGCGCCTTATTCCACTTTGGCACTTTGGCTCTTTTTGGCCGTTCCTCGCCTTCACCGGCGTTTAACTCTTCTGTGAACAAATTTTCACACGTTAACAGATTCGCACAAAACCCCCGGGCGAGTTGAAAAAAATAAATGCGAACAACAACAAAAATATCCCCCGCGATGCTCCCTTGCGTAGAAATTATTTCATTGTCTCAGAAGATCACACATGTAGGTTTCACCATCGTGATAGTATTGAACGAGGATATTCATCCAGCTATTATTTCACATAGAACAGCAGCACTGTTGTATAATGAACCTACTTTTGACAGCTCATTCAAATATTGATTATTATAGATTTTTACGTAATATAAGTATAGAGAAAAATAACACGATTTTACTGTCATTTATTGAGAAGTAAATTTAATAGCTGTTAAAACAAAAACCTTTTATCACCTAACCAAGAAACCAGCAGATAATCTCAAGGCCTGACTGTTAAGCATACAAATTGGTTCCTTCCTACCAGTAGCTTACACAGCAGTAGGGCACCACAAAATTATAGTTCGCAAAACTAATTTTCCAGCATACACCAAAGAGGGGAAGGAGGAGCTTGAGGAGTGTCTGGGAAAGAAAACGAGTGACATATGCAAATGACTTCTCTCTAATGTTGTTACCGTCACCATCAAGTGTACCAGCAGCACACCGACGGGGACACATACTATTTTTTCCTCCATAGACATTTACGCATACTACTAGGAGGAAAAGATTGCCACCGACCACGATGATGCGCCCCATCGGGTGTGTAGAGGGTGAGGCTGCAAAATTGACATGCTTTCATATTACCTCACACACGTACGCACAGAGTACGAAAGAATTACGCACGATATGGCGGCGCTAAGAGATAAGTGGTCTTTTGGCGTCGATCGAACGACGTGTGGCTGCTGTTGGTGCTCCGTTTCTCGTCGGCCTTAAATAAGGCATACGCCGTGCATGCGTAAAATGCTACAGCTATCAGCAGACATGTTCGCGGCTAGTGCAAATTAATGTCCGGAGAGGCAAAACAAGCGATCCAAAATGGGCGAGGGGGCCGACCGAGTTATGTGGGGAGGTTAATGAATTCAATTAGGCAATAATTTGTACCTCTTGCCACCATTCCCCAAATCCACCAAGAATTCCACCACTGTACCCGTGTCCGTGGGCCAAATCTGGCCTCCACCTGACTCCACCTGACGTAAGATCAACACACTTATCCTTCGCCAACAACGGGCAATCGATCGCGATCGCTAGATTCCGCACACCCCAGAGCACGATCAATCATACGTAATGAGTGTGTGCATGTGCCCCATACGATCGTGATCTCGCGCAATCGTAATGAGCAACTTATCTTTCTCTCGTGCATGTAATTGTCGAAAACTGTTTAATGATCACACGTGAACTCTAACCATTCGGGGCGTGTAATTGCTCACTCCAACCGTCCGTCATTCGAGTTCTGGGTTGATGGTGAAACGAAAATGCACGAGAGGTCATAACCTTTAAATGCACTGGGCTGATCTCGTGAAAGCAAAAACGAAAAAGACACATTCGTTAAAAATTCAATAGACACGCGCATTAAATTCTTCATCGAGAGCTTAGCAATGTGAGCTATTTCAGTGGTTTTTATTTTTGTGATTCATTCTAGGGGAAAATGTAGATGAGAATCAATTTACGGAAAGGGGTAAGGGTTAGTGAACTTCGGTGTCTCCCTAGTTCAACGAAAAAACAACATTACACTAAAACCACAACCATACCTCAGCACGGAAATGATCTCCAATTAAATAACATTCGAAAAACCCAACATCGCATCTAACACGAACGAAAGCAACGGGCGTACAAGAAAATTGAGTCGACAGAACCTCGAATGGAAAACATAACCTTCGTGATCATAAAACTCTCCCTCCCATGAGTTCGAGCACATCTTTGGAAGTTCTTGCTTCCGACATTAACGGGCGTGCGAGAAAAATGACTCCGTGAGAACGGAAATGACGAGTCTCCGCGCACTGTTCATGGGAGCTTCCGAAAATGGGCAAAGAAAAGGCGGAACATTTTCGTTGGTAAATGGAATGTCTTTTCCTTTGAAGAGTGACAGTTACGAAAGAAATTCGATTGAAGTATGGAGCTGGTTCGTTTCGCTTTTCGAACCACTTTCGACAGACGATGAGTGACGGCATTGAGAGCATATGGGTGTAGAATTTCGGAAGTGCATACCAAAGTGCATATTTTCTGCACCTAATGAAGATGTCAATTTATACATTATCGCCTTCCTTTTTGGGATCGTGAGAGATTAAAAATGAGAAAATAAATGTATCATAGCTTGCAAAGAAAACATTCCCATGAGACACGTTAAGTTCTACAATCGCGGAACAGTACGTCCCAAAAAGAACTAGTTCAGTTCCATATAGTGTCCAAAAAGTCCCCATTAGTGTGATTGAATTGACCGGCACTCACTCCACACACCATTTGCCTGTGTTGTATCGAGATAAGAAAATGAAGAAAATGCCAACACTGCCAGCAATCAAGCTATGTATGTAGAAATCAAACAAAGACCAGTCAGCAAACCTAGTGGCCTAGGTACCAGCATAGCTATGTAAAGCTTACCGTTTTTGGAGAGTGGAGCGTAGAAGAGCAGGGCAACGTGTGACCTTATCGTTCGCTTACATTACGAGCTGATGGCGAGGTGATCGGGAAATGGCGAAATAGTGCAATCTAATGGAATTCTTGCCCTCAATTTTTTTCCAATTTTCCTTTCAACTAATTCCACCAAACACAACGAGTCTACGTTAGCTTACGATTTTGATAATACAACGTTCAACCTTCGAACGTTTGCTTTGCGCGAGCATTGCTAACAACAGCAAAATGGTATCAAGTTCACACACAAATAGTAGCAACCAACGGTAACCATTACTGGAACTCAGCAACTCCGATAGGTGAAGGCTAATATACATTGCCAACTCCATGAAGTGGTTCCTCTGCCAACACACCTTTGCTTCGAATGCACTTGAACGTACCACTTTCGAATCAATCGTTTGCCGGAAGAAAGAACGACCCCTAAATTGGAGCAAACTCACGCGCGCACAGAATGTAATCAATTCCTCACCGGCGATGCCGAGATTATGCTAGCGGCAAAGAATGTGGTGGAAAAGCATGGGGCACTACAAATCGTTGCACCTTCTTCATACACGTGCAAGGTACTGCAAAAAAAGGGAATTGCTCTCAATATACTTTGCTTTTCCAAAGATTCGCTGTAATTGAGTGCAAGAACTCCTACTCCACTACTCTCCATGTGCTGTGGCATGATTTTAAATTTTAATTTAATTTGTTTGGAATTGAGCATATGCTAATTGCTGCTCCGGTTTACACAACCAGTAGGAGAACGAAGAAGGGAAGATCATTTTAAGAGGCTTTGAAAAGCTTGGAGTTCTCTTGTAAAAACAGCAGATTGGCATCAATTACATTTACGAATTATGGTTTTGCCTTCTACTTGATTTTCGCACTATTTCAAGTTCACCTAACCTTTCTTCCGCTTCGTTGAGTTGAACAAGGGAGGAGGAGTGAGTACATAAGTGCATGTGCATCGAACATGCAATCAAACACACACACGGAAATGTGACGACGAAAGAAAAGGAAAACAAAAACCGCACACGCCGTTTAACCGACCGTTACCATTCTTCGTGATGACCGTGCCAACTTCTGCCCAAGAAGGCTACGTATGAATATGCATTTCGAAAGCAGCTGGACCTTTTGCAGTCATTAAGTTTCTGCCATTACCACCATCTCCCAAATGGTTCGATGGTTGAATCTCCCAAATGCATCTTCCCTATTTCCGGTTGGTACTGGCTGGTGGTGGAATTGGACAGCGAAGCGCCATCTAAAGTGCTTGGCCCTAAGCCAAAACCAACGTGGTAGGGGACACCTTGGGAAAAAGCACAGGAGAAATAAATTACTCCATGGGTCAAAGATTTTGATTTGAATTATTTATATACCCCGTTGGTGGATGCAGAGGAAAGCCTTCGGAAATGTGAAAACGACCTTCGTCTGGGGTCATCCAGCATCGTGCATATTTCCTTCTATTTTTACATGTAATTCTTGTGATTCGTTTGCAATTCGTCGTGCTTGTACCGGATACGGAAACAGATACCAAAAACCACTACCTGCCATTTTTGTCTAACTCTCTCTCTGTAACGTATTTCATCTGCAGTGTACCAGAGTAAATCTCTCCAAATCTACGATTGATGACTTTTTCTACCTAGCTACCTAGAGATTTTCTTCGACAAACAAAAACCACCCACATTATACTAGGAACACAGTTCCGAGTAAGGCATCTCGAAGCCAAGAAATCCTCAACACACGATTGAAGTCACAGACAACTTTTCCTTTCATTGTTTTATGGCACAAAAAGTTACCATCTCTTCCTTCTAGGCTATCTTCATCAGTTGCAGCGCTTTTGCTACTGCCATGTTGCCATGATTGGAAAACTCATTTGCATTTACCCGGTTGGAACGGTCGTTTAAATAAGCATTGCAGATGAAAGGCATGATAAGGAATTCTCATATGGGAGAGTACTACTTCCATTTGCCGAGGTTGCCCATATGCCCGAGAATTCCAAAAAGGAATAAGCCTTTAATGTAATTATTCTTTATCTTCATCTAAAAACGATTGGGATTAAACTAGCCGGCTACTAACGAAGAAACGGTATCTCATGGATTAACTTGTACCACGGACCTACCTAATAACTGGTCAGTAATCGACACCCTCCATCAAAGAAGTTCAGATGCTCAACAAAGCCGTCATAATACTCCTAACATGAAATCATTCTTTATGGGACACTCTCTGTCCAAAATTTTTATCTCCAGGATGGTTTGGCCAGCTTCCTATTTCGAAGCGGTATGAACACTCAAGAACAAACTTATTATATTCGCTCCCACTCTTTCGACGTTCACATTTCATTTCATCTACTCACCTCTTTCATAGCGGGACAGCTTTGACGGTGGTCTTTACGTATGGCCAGCTCGTACCACGGTATAACCGGTTTACTCCGTAACGTCGTTTGACAGCCGATTTTGTAGTTCAACAGATCGTCATCCACCTTTACCAGGTCCTGATCATTCAGTGATGACGTCGATTTGGCACCGGCACCGAACTCATCCTCATCCCCACGCACACCACCACCATCGCTACCGGTACCGTTTGGACCGTACCGGAGATCTTTCCCCGGATGTCCGAGTGTTGCGTACCGCCGGATATACCCATGTGGCCGACTTCCCAGCATACTCGTACTAATGTCCGCAAAGTTTAACAATTCTGCACTGGCATTCTTGTGGATCTTAAGGTAACGACCAACTCCATTGCCACTGCTACTTCCACCGTCATAGCTCGAGTCGGTATCACTCGAAATGCAAGCCGTACCTCCATTCCGATGCAGCGCTTTGGGCTCCTCGTAGATAATATCCGTCCGGGAGTTGGAGTGATTAAATGACTTCCGGTACTGGAGCGAGTGGGGTGCCACAGCGACAACCATTTTCGCGGGCACATCGTACAGAAAGGCCCGACTACCACCGCTCCCATTGCTACCAGGGTGCAACGGATGTGAGTAGGTGGACGAGTTGGAAGACCCATTGTCGAGACTTTCCGGAGTGGTCGAACGATAACTCGAACGGATCTTCCCGTACGACGGTGGACTATCGGGACGAATCGCATTGTTGTACGATGGTGGTGCTGCAAAAAGTAGCGGCATCGGAACCATCTGTTCCCCACCACCCTTGCCCCCGTTGGACACATCCAGCGCCCTCGTACGCATCATGTTTAGCTCGTTGATGTACTGTGGGCTTTTAAGAGGTGGTAGTGAGAAATCGTACGCTAAGCTTTCGATGTACTCGCTCGACTGCGCCAGATTGAGGTAGTTACTCGAGTCACCGACCTTCATCTCGAGGTTGGCGCTCTTCGCTAACGGCTTGAATGTTTCGTACGTCAGTGACGAGGTGTAGTATATATCGTCATCTTCACGGTACGGTCCCGTGGGTGGTGGTTGTTGTTGCTGCTGTCGTCCCTCTGTGGCTAACTTCTCCTCCTCAACCTCTCCTCCATCACACTCCACTTCTACGTCTTCTGGCGTTTCCACACTACTGCTCCGATCACTCACCGTCCTTTCGGAGGATGTACGAGGCGGAACCGGAGGTGGTGTTGCGATCGCCGTCGCCGAAGAACTCTTGTAACGGAGTTGCTCTTGCTTCTGTTGTTGGAGGTGTTGCTGCTGACCCTGCTGGTGTACGTTGTCCCCGGTCGGGCACTCAAACAGAGGACCCGACCCAGAAGATTTCATGTTGTTCACCATCACTGGCGGCACGACGCCGATCATCGTCGACCGTCGCCCGGACATTTGTGCCGAGGGTGGTGCATACTGTTCGGCGCGACTCTTGCTGCGCGTAAGGCCCCGGGTGCGTATAGTCGCAAAGCCATCCGGAAGCTGCGACTTCACCATTGACATTTCCCCACTTCGTTCACTCGACCACTACAGCTACAATCGCTCGCTAATCGTAAGGCACAACACAATCGTAGGCACGACAAATGGCTCCTCGTTGCAAACATTAAGGCGGTTCATTTAGAGCTAACGAACGGGGTTTTAGAATGCGAAACACACCGCGAACGCACACACACGTCAGATCTCACTCGAAACAATAGAATTCAACATGCTATCACCACTACATGGGGAAACAGTAAACAATGAGTAATTGCATCGAACATGTAACATGCACTACTGAAAGCCAACATCATCTCAACAGACCGGATCAATACTGCTCTTATAGAGGATGATTAAATTCCATTTGATTAATTATAGCCAATGTTAGAAAATTATGTCGTGATACGTTCCGCTACGTCTTCTCCCGTTCTCATTCATTTACGTGTTTTCTATTCCATCCCACTGAATGTTTATTTGGCCACCCATATCATCAATCAAGCAACGATTACTGTCAAGTGTCCACACCGCCTCTTCCTTCTCTAGGAGCCTTGCGAAAGGTGACAATGGACTTTAAGGGGAGCGTCATTGTTGGCTGTAACAACCACTGGATTGGACCAATGAGCTGCAGCCACTAAAGTGATCGATTTTAAAATCGAACAACGTCGTACGATGAAAAGAGCCCTGAATGAGTGACCTTCTTTCTGCATTTTATACACTTTTCCAGCCTAGGCAGAGTAACACATGTTGTTCAGGCAGATGTAAAAAGGCATCGTTATCGAATGATGGATTTATGATCGTCACTTTCCAAATCGGACATGACCCGAACAAGGAACGAAGGTGAGTAACAGGAAAGGGTGAAGAGCTGACAACCATCGAACCAATTCACCCACTAGATTGACATGGAGAAGACACAAGTGCCAGTGAGCACACATGATCTTCAATCAATCTTGCTTCTTTCCACTTCTGGCTTCATGCTTAAATCCGTGTCATGTAAATTAATGATTTGAGCTACTTTGTACACATCCTTGAGGCCGATTTTTGCCTACAGAAAAAAAACAGTGGTTCAATGAAACCAAAAACAAAAAAGAGGCAAAGGAAATGCATCCTGGGTGTTTCTGCGTGTAGGTTATGTTTACAAGAATTGGAACGGAAATGACTCGTGTTTCATAGGCTAGGATCTAGGACACCAGAACCAACTGCGGACTAGTCAGTCAATCGTGCTAAAGAAACAGAAGGACCTTAATATTTTTTGTTACTTTGTTGCCTTTGAAATTTCCGTTTTGTAGGCTGAGGTTCTGTTCGTGCCCACCAGTTAGACGAAGGCTCTACTGACGTTGTACTGTTCTCCACAAAAATAGCCCAACAGAAAAAAAAAACGTTGACAACATGCAAACTACGAACAGTTATGTTTGCGATTCTCATGGAAGTCCCAAATGTTCTTCTTTCTTTGAATGATTCCAACATAAACAAATGCTATTTCCGCTTGCTAACCATAGTTTTCCAGATTGCTCCCCACCCTTTAACAACTAATTGATGTTGACACTTGTAAAACGACGATGTAGCTGTCCTCGGACCAGCTGCTTGCAGATGTTTGTAGTTTCGGAACACGAACATCGTTACCATCGATTAGTACGCCTCCACTCGGGAAGAGACGAAAGGGCTCGAAACGATGAGCATATTTCTTCCGTCCATTTCAACAGTGTGTTCAATTCATGACTGACAACATCCACACACGCCTCAATACATCTTCACCGGTTGTTTCTTCAATCCCTAGAAAATCTTGTTTCCTGTCGAGCTAAGTTAGTAACATTCCGTACTGCTGTTGTTGCTGTTTAATCACTTCACTTTGTTTAATCCACGCATGAATCAACCACCGACCAGAAATGGCAAACCATAATCATATTTCATATGGCAGTAATTTGTTGTCGTTAGATTTAAATGTGAATCGATGGCCCTCGCTTCGCGTTAATCGATGACCTTGCGGTCGTAAAAGTCGCAGATGTTCTCTCAACTGTTTCATAGCCATCTCGAAAGACAAATATAGAAAAGACGAGCTAGCGCTCGGTTTTTAAGTTCCCATAACAAATTCTCGTGCTTGTAGCACAGCTCGCTGTCGGGGTAAACAGGAACACCGTTTGGTGCTTGCTTATTTCGATTACGTAAGACAAGCTTTTTGTAAACGAAGAAGGGTTCCAACGGTTTTTGCCCCGAACACACTGCCATCAACCGGCGACTGATAAGTGAAGTAGCGCGCCGTACGCACTCCAGCTATTTACGCAGCTGTCATTGCCGATGGAGCACGGTACGTGTTATCAGCTAGCCTCCGTCGCATATGACCTCTATTTAATCTTACTTTTGTCGTTGGTTTCTACACTTGGCATCGGCTTATTATGGTGGAATGATGCTTACTTCGAAGTTGATAAAGAGTGAAGCTAGTTACTTGTATTATAGCATAGCAATTTATCACCTTACTGTTGAAACACAAACAGTTTACAGGTTACGATAAACGAATCAAGACACATGCCACACACTTAATTTCTGTTGAGTGCAAAGTCATTTACAGAGTTAACAAAATTTAAACAATTATGGAATTATTTTAACCAAGAATATTGAAACAAGAGTTTTAACGAAAATAAAGACCAATTACTAAGTATTAAGTTAAGTATTATTTATTCGACATTTTATAGTAAGCTGTGTTATCTTCACTTGGAACTACCATCAGCGAAATATCAGAGAACCTCACATTGTATATTGATGCACAAATCGCATCCATCAGAACTCGGCTTGACCGCCGAGACACTTATCGAAACTAAACCATCATCGAATTGACATTCCCAACGGTTTTCCGAAGTCGCCATGATCATAGCCCCTGTTCCAACACACGATCAGAATGACTAACCACAGTCACATGGTTGTACTACGAGTCGTCTTTCTTGCCATCTCATCACCGGCCGTGCATACAAAATAACGCCAAAGATAGCGCCAAAAGCGCTAAGGAAAAAACCTTTTACTCTGCACCGGCCACAAAACCGCTGGTTATCGCGATGACCGACACCGGGACTGGGTTTGGACCACTTTGAAGAATGACTGTGGGGGGCGTCACGGGTAGAGCTTCGGATGCATAATTAATTATATCCGAAGGGGTGTAGATACCTATCCCTTTTTGCTGCGGGTTTTTTGCCCAGCGCATTGCAAAGATGGACCCCGACGTTTGACGTTTATTGGACGCTTCAGGTGGACGAGGATTAAGAGCTCTATAAACACTAGTGTTAAAGACATGAGAATATGTCAGATCTCTGCTTTTCATCCTCGCCTCAAGAAAGTTGCAAGAATACAGTTCATTCGGGTCGCTTTTTAATCAGCTGTCTTCCCGAGCATCCTTGTTAAAGCGAAGGCACTTCTGAGACGTTTCCCTTTGGGGGTCTGAAGAAGCTTTCGACATGCTTTCTATTTAATCAGATCCACTTTGCGCGCGTGTCTGCTCTTGTTTACCATTTTCCTTCCATCTGATGAACGGACCCTGGTGTGGACATCGAAGGTGAGCGTGATACTGTTCCCTCAAGCGAACTCAGTATTTCTATGTCCAAATTCACGCACACCACACATCAAACCAAGGAGTGTTCTCTTCGGTGACTCTTCGTTCAGGAATGATTCCAGTTCCAACCAACTTTTCGATACAAAACAACTACAAAAAGCTACCCGCCGTCGGACATTAGAGGGCAAAAGGCCGACCAACGAATACATCGTTTCCTTTCCCTATCTTCTTCGTGGTAGAAGATCCAACCCCCTTTCGTTTGCAGGCCACACAGGCCGGCATGCATAAACAAACAAAGTAATTAATTACAGATACTTCTGCCATCTTCCAAACCCCCTCCTCCAACCATTGATGGTAAGGCTTGATCCAATCCGTGAGATTGACTCTACCCTTCGTTCCGTGATGATGCTTAAGCTTCACCTTCATCATTATGCGCTTCATTTGCTTTTCCCGGACATTCGGTACGCAAAACCCATCAAGAAAATGACCACTAATGGGACTTTTGCTGTCCTCATACCGCTCTCGAAAAGAGCCTCTTGAAGCGTACCTAAAAGCCACACGCAAAACTGTAATATAGTCCCCCTGTACCTTCCCATACCTCAGGCACGAGGCACCAACAGGTTGATAAGACGGTTTGGTGCTCTGGAAGATCAAGTGCAATCTTTTCCCTCCTCTGATTCGCAGAATAACCATTGACAGTTCTCAGAATGATGTCAGCAAACGGTGGTGACTTCCGGGCGCTGAAAACATCGTCATCGAACGACATTGGCTGTTGGTACCGTGATACCTAGGATGCACTTTCAGGAGGGGGAGCAGCAGCAGCCGAACCGGTTTTTCGGACGTTCCAAGCAAGATGCTCAATCAAAACCAGTCTCAGCGAGCAAAAGGAGCGTGTCCAGAGTGTTGTATGTTGAATGCAACTGCTGTTTGCTTGTTTCTAACCAAACTGACCCAACGGCAAGGTCGTCCGCGGCACAAAGCGGTAAGAAATTTAAGAGAACTGGTGGGAATTTCGTCACACTGGTGTTTGTGTACGAAACGCAAGCAAATAGTTTTGTGAATCATGTAAATTCCCAGGCGCGGCAACAAACGCTCCAAACTCCTGGGTAAAGCGGAATATTATGCTTCTTTATGTAGCCACCACTACCACGGCTACGAGATGACTCATATAAGCGACGGGACACAAAGCCCTGATACTGCACAGAACGTGAATCTATATTTCCTTTCACCCCCTTATGTTGGTTATCAAGGAACAGTAGTCGTTCGATGACTCTTCGGTTTGAGATACGCCATAGCTCAAGCGAGACGTGAGGAAGTTCTTTGCTCCACAACAGGAAGCACAAGCTGAGCAATCAATATTGCCAACTATTCATAAAAATATATCAATTATTCATTATGCAGCATGTATACTCGACAACACTCTCCAATAGACAAGATTTTTATGGATTTTCATGAATCTAAATGACATGAGCCTATAAAAACCTCGTACGTGACTTGTACTAGAGGAGAGACCTTAGTTCTCTAGGGAATTACCCTCCAGTGCATACAAACACGCTTTGTTAAATCAGAAAAACAAAACAACATTAGTATATTTACACTTTATGTGAGAAATGAAGTAGCTGAGCACTTTTGAAGGGTACAAATAGTACGAGAAAGAGTAAGATAACAATGCTCATTCTGCTACCATTGAGATTTGTAACCGTTTTTTTACATGGTGTAACCTTCACGAGCTGGGCTTTCCCACATATGAGTTCTGTTGCTCCACTATCTAAAGCTTTTTTTTTGTTGTTGCTATCACTATGTACTTGGGAGTCTCTGTTGCGCAATGTTTCCGTTCCGCAGAAAAGGGTGTGTGTTTTTTCCCCCATTTTTTGCCTTCTCAATTTCATTATAGCTTGCCACGGACACGTACTCAGCGCTGGTAAGTACGAAACGTTAATGAGAAAACGTCAGAATAGTAGCACAAAAAATCGGAAGGAAGGAAGTAAGCCCTTAATGAATGGAAGAATGTTAGGCAAGGCGCCAAATTGAGAGATTTTTCAGCATCGTCTGGTGCCTGCAAGTCGCCGAAATATTTACACACACACACAGCCAACAATCCCTATGATGATGATGATGATTTTCTGTTGGGTATTCCCCGCAATTTGAATAATGTTCTATTTATTTCCGGTCCTCGAGAATGCATTCGAGACAGTGGAAGTTGGCTAAATGACATAGGGTTTGGATGGCATGAAAATATGTCTTAATAACATAAGCGTCGATACTGACACGATTTCATTTGATCGCTAGGCCTCGCGAGACGGTGCCCAAATCGGTTATTAATTAATCCGTCAACGGATAAAAATAACAAACATGATCGACAGCAGACCGTCGCGCCGGTTATGCGGTAGCAGTATTGTTTGCGTTTCTTTTCTTTTCGTTGATAGATCAACCCGACGTCAGTCGTCAGAAACCATTCACTACAGCACCACTCTCCACATACATATGACAACACGGTCGTTGGTTGAAAATAAGTAAGGACGGAGAGCCCCAAACTGGTCACAAGCTAACAAACGTTTATAGAAAACGGACTTCACGTACGTTCTACTTCTCGTAGGACGCCATATTCAACGCACCTCGAAGTTACTCCTTAGTGACGCTCGTCGTTTCTGTCTTCAGTTCAAAATTCCGTCCCCTGGTTCGATCGTAACGAGGTAGTGTTGTTTTGTAAACCTCTCATTTCATGATCCAAATGAATAATTTGTTTGCATTAATGTTGCCTCG
>KI422636.1:0-55799 GCA_000473375.1 Anopheles culicifacies | reverse complement strand
ATTGGCACTTGCGGAATGAATATTCGAATGAACGACCACGACGACGAGGGCCACTATTCATCTGGAGAAGGCGTTCCAGTGCGTCACCCATATATATGCACGGCCACCAGCAATCGAACCGCACCACTACACCGAGCCCTCGAAAACGCACGTTGCATCTCTCGTGTGGTGGGCCACGGCTCATGGCTGCGACGAATGTGGAAAATTAATGGAAACTCACGCAACGGACGTTCCACGATACGCTCTCTCCTTCTCTCTGTTCGGTTCCTTTCTTTTACTCTCTGTTCAACCAGCGATCTTTGTTGATCAAGCGCGATCGATGGAAGTTTTCTTTTGGTCGTATTGGTAAAGTGCAACAGCATTTCTTATTTTAAGCATCAACTGGAACTAGCAGAAGAAGAATGATCACTTCGCTTCAAACATCGTTAATATCAGTTTATGAAACGAATTCTTAAATAATTGTCACACACTCTTGCATTCTAGTGCAATGTCTATTAGAATTTTAGTACCAGTGAAACTAAGCTACGGTTTGATAATAGTGAAATATTGTAAACAGATTATTGTTTTGAGCTTAATGCAATTTTTCCTCCAATGGAAAAAATAACTAAGCTTAAAGTTATTTTTCTGGTACGTTAGTTACATTTGAAAGGGTTTATTTGCAAACAATAGAGAACCAATTTAGTGCAAAACAGTTGTATCAAAAACTAAATATTTATAACCTGCTCCCTTGGAGTAAGTTATTCGGTTTTATATTTGATTCAAATCTTAGGTGTTTTTGTCGATATCAACGGCACGGTGCTTATTCAGCACAACAGCCATAAATACATCCCTTCAAGACCATGTATGATTGATTTGATGAAGAAACAATTGATTTTTTTTATCAACGTTTTAAAGATTGTACCTCTCCCGTAGCAAAGATACAGACGGCAATTGGGCACACTGAATGAGTTATCTGTGTAATGGTTGCTGGTTGAGGGCTACTATACTTCTCTTAAAACTTATCTGCACTCATTGACTGAAAAACTAGCTCGGGCAACACCAAACATAAACAACTAGGACGGACAATATTTGTCTTTCTGTTTCGTTTGATCTATCGGCGGCCGTGACTAGTTCGATCTGATTAGTACCTGTGGGCAAAAGAATTCATCCGTATGTTGTTATCATTTACAACTGCACTGTTTCATTCCTAAATTTACACATCACCAAAACATCGCTATGATTTGTTTATCATTAGTTTCTAAGTGAATTATCATGTTTTGGTGTGCTAAAATATCTTAGTCAAACACTAATGTCACGTTTTCCACTGGTGGTAACTTTTTGGGAGCTGTTGTGAAACAAGTAGACTTGTTTTATTTGAAGACAAACATGCAGTAGTAAATTATTGCATACATTTTTAGACTAATAAAGAAATATAAAGCGACTCGGTGGCCGAGGAGATTGAAGCGTCGGTCTTCGAATGGGCAGGACCGAGGTTCGAATTCCATTTGGGCCGTTCCCCCGTACGCAGGACTGATTTTCCTGTTGCGGGTACATGGAAGTCACGGAAGCCAGAAATGGCAGGCCAAACCTTATCAAGGATGGAGAGCCACAGAAGAAGAAGAAAGAAGTATATAAGAATTCTGCAAAATAGTTTTTCATGCATTTCTTGATTACTTATATACTTTCACAACATTCAGATTACCTACACACAGTGTATAAAATATAAAACAAATATATGCTGTTAAAAAAAAAACAATAAACTAATCAATACGATAAGAACACACTTTATATGATTCTTTTCTTCCTTTGTTTTGTTTTAACTGTAAATATATTTGGAAAATAAGTTAACTTATATTTACAATCCCATCACTTAAAACCGAAAGTTATAATCCTTCGATAGAATGGTTCGTCTGTGTCTGAAAACTGCCGGACAAATCCAGATAATCCTGATCAACCCACTGGTCATCATTCGGCAGTTGCTCTGGTTTCAAAGACCATGTACCGGTCAATGGTGTGATATTTTTATCCAAAGAGAGATAGTTTAATATTGCACTATTAAGGAAGTGGGTGTCCATCGGTAAAGCGTTCCCGGCTACTGGAATGTCATCGGTAATAGCCCAAATAGATATTTTTGATGTTTTGAAGTTCTGCAAATGTGTAACAGGTTAAGTAAAATCATTCATAACACATTACTAATGCACCGTTTGCTGTTACTCACCTCCGGTAAACAGTGATGCTGTTGACAGTAGTATTTCGTACCCATCTCCTGATGGCATAAGGTTCCGTCGGGAAAGTATGAATCTACACCCAAATCATTCAGATCGAACCGTGGCGCATAATAGGCGTCGTTATCTGCCCGTTTGCAATAAATTGCACAGCTCATCCACAATCGCTTGGAATCATACGGTCCTTGAATGCCACGTCCTTCAGGATCTAGTCGTGGTAGCAATTGACTGAACTCTCGACATCGTTTGTTCGCGTAGAACTGAACCGGTTCCCGGTTCGCATGACACAGCTTTTCATCGTCGCAAATCGCTATGTCCAGAGCAACACCTTCGCAACCTTGATCTGTATTCACCGGGGCCGGATTATCACATCGTCTTGTTCGTCGGTTGTATCCCTTCGAATGCTCCAAACAGCCGGAAACACATTCCTCGTTAGTCCAATCGCTCCAACCACCAGGTACAATGTGCGACGGCTTTTTCTTTTGTTTTATGCATGTACCTCCTTTACACCACTAACATTCAAAGAACACAATAAAGAGAAAAAATATTTTTGATGAATCTGTTTTATGATTGCTAACAATATATGTAGCTAATATGTAGCTTTCATATTAAAATATACGTTTGTAATGTGCGTTCCTTTGAAAATAAGACAACGAACCCTGTCTTTAAAAATCATCCTAAAAGTATGCAATGCGCAATACATGCGAAATGTGCAGACCAACACCCTTGGGAAACATTCACCCTACTTGAATTGCTGGATTTCAAAATGTTATTTTAGAAAAAAATATAATTTAACCAAAATTATTCAACAAAATGAAAATATTACCTTATTGTCACCACAATCTGTGCCTTCTAGAGCTGGTCCAGCAAAGTAAAATCCGGTTCGATGTGGCGTGCGGCATCGTATGTTCTGGCAAATTGCTGACAATTCGGAAGACGCTAGTATGGCATCCTTATCGCTAAATAAAACACACCACTGTACTTCTGCAGCATTTGATAACAATTTACGGATATAAAACTCATTCAAAACTTACGTTAGAAGCACCTCACACTGTTTTTTGGCTGTCCAAGCCTGTCCTGGGTGATCGTAGTATTTTGTGGTATCATATTCTGTCACTGCTTTCGAGCTTGTTTCGAACAGACAACCAGCCCAACTGCAAATATACAATATATTTTAGCCACGTATATCCAAAGATCAAGCTTTGTCATAATAGTACTTCAACTGTGACACCACGTCGGCGCTACACGTAGACCAGGTGGTTTCTCCTTGTGTTCCTCTTGAGGGAGACATTACAAACCCATCCTTTGGACATCTATTGCCTATGGAATCATGGTGCATTCCTAGACTATACAGAAACCCAGAAGAGTATTATTTGCATTACGAAAAACGTTTGCGATTTTCCATACTCACTTGTGGCCGATTTCGTGAGCTGCGATAAAAATGGATGTAAAGCCTGAAGAAGGATATGGTTTGCCAAACACATTCCTCGCACCGAACTCCGCAATTACGCACGCATACTCGCTTAAACACACTCCACCAACCGTTGCCAGGCCCATGGTTCCTCCGTTACGATGACCATTTTCGATTGCGTAGAAATCTAACCCCGACAGGTACAATGCCATATCCCAGTGGCCCCGATTTAAGCTGTCCTGATAGGAACAAAACGAGTCTAGTAGCAAATTGCGCTCTCCATTGTAGTGTGGCATCGCAGAAGGCTGGGTGCGCATAAGCTCAAGGTACACTAGCGCAATATCAATGCCTTGTCCGAGTGATGGATGATGATACAAAGCCTGGATACCGTTGATGTAGGCCAGGAGAAAATCTCGCAACGCTGCTTCGTTGTAATTAAAATAAGGTCCAAACGCTTTATACGCAGCTTCATCAAAAAATACAGCCAGTTCCACCAGTGGCTTGCCATTACGTGTTGGAGCGCTTCGATTGCGAATATCTCTGGCGTCCAGTTCCTCCAGCTCGGATGAGGAATAGTTCATTTGTCCGAGTGTGTCACCAAGCAGATGAATTTCGGAATGTGTACGTCGGCGTATCAGCTCATACGAAACGTCAGAGGAAGTTGTCGGCAGTTGTAGTGCTTTGATCAAATGAGGCCTTCGAAACGTTGAAGACAGTTGCCAGGATTGTAACGGATGACTCAGAGGAAGGATTTCTAGTGGTCCACTTTTAAGGAATAGTATACCTGTCTGAAATTGATACGTGTAGAACGTATAGTACATAGAAAACGTAAATTAGTAAAACAAATTTTTTACATGCTACGAATCAAACTCAATCTCAAACAAATAATCTCAAATTTCTAAAACTATCATGGGAAACGGCCACGGGTTTGTTAAAATTTCGGCGCGAAACTATTGTAAATCATGTTTTTAGCTTGAATTGCTAAATTTATCGTAAGAACATCGCTTTAAATTAACTTATTTTAGTTCGATTTTACAAATCTGTACATACAAATCGTTCATCGCCATTCACCGAAAAGGCAGCCGTGTAGTTGTCATCATTATGCACAAAATGATCGCCGGTATTCGTTTGATCCGTGTTCAGCACTTTCGTGACACGTTCCTGTGCCGTTGTGTACACAGTCGTTGGCGTAGTTAGCACCTTGTTCGGTTTTAAGTGTAGTGTAATCGGTTCATTACGAAAGGAGAAACTTAGATTGAAATCTTTCCCTTCCGCAACACCGTCTGGACGATGCACTACAAGATCCACCAGCTCATAGTAAGGCCAATCACTTTCCCTCTCACTGCCAAAATACTGCATTCGTTCCACGTTAGAAAGTCCATCCTGGAACAGCTGTTTCATTTGTTGATCTTGCGAATGAACGGTGATCGTTCGCACGATCAGAACAGCTACGATAATGCACTGCGTATGCCACATGTTTTGAGTTTTTATTTCTTCTTCACTTCACAATCACGTCACAACAAAGTATCGATCCGTTAACTACCGGCACCTGAACCCAACTGCCGGAGAAATGCTACCCTTCCGAAGGTTTTAAATGAATTTCGGGGGGAATTTGGCATTCTGCACGAGTGACGCAATTATACGACTATCGTTCCAACTCCAACAAGATGGCAAATGAGATCAGTGGCACAGATGCACGGTACGGAATCGAACAGGAACGACAACGCGACAAGCACGCTGCAAAAGAAATTAAATGAAAAAAAAAGTTAAAAACCGCACGCACTACTGCTTCTCAGCCTACGTTAAACAGATGCCATCCGACAGTAGGAACACGGTTGCGGACGGGAGCAGGGTGACTGCAATTGCGAGTTCCGCTGAATGGATGTTTACCGAAGGTATTCAAATTCTGCTCGCGATGCGGGTACCAAGCCGCGGGTGCACGTTTACGTGAGTTGCCGGGAAGTTTGGAAGCCGTAGCGCAGCTTCGATTTATCGTAATTGCATCCATTTGTATGACACGCGCTTTCGCGCACCGGATGACGGTGTGCGACGTGTCAAGTGCAGTATGCTTTTGATCCATGGCTTTTTCCGGCGCCTGGATCCTTGACCTGACAATTATCTAATTAGTAAGAGATAAGGGAACAAACGCGTAAGCTGAATTGAAGACGCATAGCATACTGGTTCGATATGTTGCATGTTGTAAATGTAATTCCTCAAACCGTACAGCATTCCAGCATGGACGATCGTAGTTGATCTAGTTGTTTGATCGGTACTTGTTCAAGGGGAATATATAAATTACATCATTTAGTGAAATTCGTATGACCTACTCGTAGTTATAAGACCTTAATAAAACTGCAACAAAGAAATGAAACAATGAAATACGACTTTACAAGCTTAAGCTCTCATATTGTTAAGTGAATTAAATCGTGTTCGTCTATTAGTTTCATTTAGTTTCATCAAAAATTCAAAATATGGTTAGTTTCATTCGACATCAGTTTAACTCCCTGTTTTTTAACACTGTATTGACAAAAACTAATGTTTTTTACTTCCTTGTAAAAACAAATATATTCTTCCTTGTCGACTAGACAAATATAACAAAAGTGAAGAAAATATTATTTTGGAATATTTTTCCAATAATTGTCTGAAGTTTGTTTGATTTTATTGGAAGTATGCTTTAAGCTAGTATAATATTGTTCAATTGTGCTTTTTAATTAATCGATAAACACATAAGACTTAGTAATAATCAATAAGCTTGTCGTTTCGAAGAACGCATCTCAGTACGAACATTAAGCTGCAAAAGGTATCTCTGAGATAATATTCTTTTTCCCGTGTCTTAAGTTTCATTCCATGCCTTGTAAAGCGTTCTTTGCTAATATCTTATGAGCTTCTCGTTCCTATCAAGATTGCAACTATAAACACGGATACATGCTAAACGCATCCTATTACAACCAATTACTCTTCTGCACTACATCAACAGAACATCAACTCCGAGATGTGTTTTGAGGAAAGGGAAAGTGTTTGCCAAACAGTAATTAAAACTGAGTAAAGGCTCCCAGCGCAATAAAGCGGATCTGATCTTGATCTTTCGCTTCGGTTCTATCGCCTCTTTGTCTGATGTGTTCGTAGCGGCTTCATCGAGTACGGCAGTGGATGATTTGCTTGATAGTTGTATTTTTATTTCCTTACATATCTTCATCATGCCATGACAATCCAGTCGCACCCCTTTTCTGCATTCAGATGCAATAACTCCTTTGTTTGGCGGATATTCGCGACGAATGGATCTCTTCGCCAGAGAATAACCACTCCAGTCCAACGTATGATCGGCAAAGGGACCGACTATCCTCCCAACCGCGCTTCACTTCATGTAGTTCCCTTCTTTAGCTTCATCATCATCCCTCTCATATGTTTAAAAGAACTGCATCCGGCAGAATGAACGATCATGCCCTCGCGACATACGATCGCGGTTAGCATATTTTTCGACTTCTGTTTTATTCTCAGGCGTAAACAAAACTCCACTGCCGCTTAATCGCAGACTGTGCGCACCACTAACACCATCATCATCGACACACCGGCACGTTTTTTTCGGTAGGATTTGGAGACTCCTCCTCACTGGAAACCGCCTGCTGGCTGTAGAAGATATAAATAAATGTGTGACAAATGTATGTTTATGGTTAATTGAAGCATGCCACTCGGTGGCTCACGGCAAGAAGCAGACAACATAACGACAGAGAACAGCTATCTTCCATTTCTTCGTCCTTCTTCTGCCTGATCTCGTGTTCTTGACGCGAAACGATGAAGATCGGCGCTCCCGACAGATCGAAGCTTCCTAACATCGCGCTCTTTATGATGCGTTCGGGGCATGATTCTTGTGCTTTATGGTGTGCGACAGAACAGCTTGGGTAAACAGTGCCTTAGCTTGAGGCTTAGTTTCAATTCAAATGTGCCTGCGTACGGATCGCACGCGTCCGATTACACGATTCTTGTTTATTGGAAAGTTTCACATCGTATTAAAACGCGCTTGAAAGACGGACTACATCATGGACGACGATTACACGTCCGTTGAAGATTATTTTAGCAACGAAGTGTTCTCAACCCGTACGAACGATTACGAAGATCACCTGAGTAACAAATCATTGACGGAAGAAACCGTTCACGATCCTGCCCAGCTGATACTTGTGTACGTCTTCAATGCAGTGATCGTAGCGGCGGGAATTGTTCTTAATCTCGTGCTCATAAAAGGAATTGTCGGCGCCAAATCAAGTGGTAAGTCGGATCGTCACAAAGCATAAACAAATAACATACGCTGATTACACAGCTTAATCACCTCGTTCGATGTCTTCATTTAGGGGCGCTTTTGTTTGTACTGCAGATAGCGCTGGTCGATGTGTTGACCCTGCTCGCAAGCAACTGGGAAATGTACTACAAACTACGGCAGTCGTGGATCTTTCCGAGCGGGCATTGCACACTTTACAGTGGCATCGAGTCGTTTACCAGTGTAGCGATCGTTTACTTCATCGTTGGATTGAATTTCCATTCTATCTCGTCCTACAATCTGGCAGTGAACTTGGCGAAAAATGCACTATCCACACCGGATGTCGAGAGTGCAGTCGAGTCGCTGACGGAAGAAAATAGTTACGAAGTGTCAACCGACACAATTTCGCAGAAACGATCCCTAACTATTGATTATCGGTACAAGAAACGACGCATACGTGTACGGTTTCCGATACTGCTCGTGTGGTTCGTAGCAGCATCCGAATCGTTACCACTGTTCCTGTTTGCCGATATCACTCCAGTCACACCAACGACTGGTGCCGGAAAACACTCCAAACAGTACTGCGCGGAACTGACAAACAGTATGATTAATCACAACATCATCAGCTTCGTAGTGATCATCGTTCGCATCATTTTACCGACCGTTGCATTAGTGGTCACACTTATACAAGCGGTGATCAAGTTTTACAGAGGCAAACATTTTTCACAACCAGACGAGATAGAGGAAAATGTAGCTTTTTCACTGAAATTATCCATCTTTCTTTCGCTCTCGTATGCCATATTTTCTCTTCAACGGCTGTTCGGATCTACATTGCGAGAAATTCTGCTGCAGCCTAATATTGTTCCAAAGTATCCGATTTTTAGTCCAATGCTTGGACTATCGCTAACCGTTCTTCATTATTCAGCTTCGTTTATTCGACCGTTAGTAGTTATAATAATGTGCAAGCAAAAGAACAATAATGTTGATGTAGTTTTTACCTGTGGAAACAGGCCAACGCAAGATGGAAGGGATTGAAGATGGAATTGCTAATACATGGCATGATGATATGCTCTGTCTAGTTGAATCTAGACCACTACTAGACCTCGTGTTACTTACGCGCAATAGTATTCAGCAATGAGTCTTGCAAGTCAGTTAGATATTCATTCGTTACTTTGACCAAACCCAATCCAACAAATGATGGAAATTTAAAAAGATAGTTTCCGAGTTTAATGTTGCAAGTTAACGCCATTTTTGGCTTATTTTTAAGTTAAACTGGATTTTTTTAGCGACACTTCTCAGTTTCATATTTTTTCATTATCTGCTTATATTTGTGTCATACTAACAATAACAAATCAAATGTACTGCGTGTGAAATTTATTTACTTTGCAATTAAGTTTACAGTTTCCTCTTTCTCCTTCTATGGAACTGCAACCTCAAGTGGTCTTTCTGCTTTCTGCTTCTCAAGTGGCTATTTCTGAAACTCGTGACTTGTAATACCGGGTAATTCAAGCATCAGTTCTGCATGCTTTTACAGTATCTAGTCAAACATAAAACGTGACAAGTACATCAAATACAACGAAAACATAATATTAATAAAAACAATAATCTGTATTTGAATCTGTTATTCTATTTTTTTTCATGAACAAATTAAAAAAGTAGTATAGAAAACATAAAGTATAAGTTTTTAGATACTTTTATGCAAAATGAATACAGAATAAAGCAACACATTATCAAATCTAGAGTTTATTTTTGCCTGCGTAGTACATAGCGGCTATTATTAGTGTTTAAGATAAAACTCAGTACAGCCTGTAGATTTGCCCATAGGCCTCTTGCCAAATTCCATTACGATTCTTGTAAAATGACGACGAAGACTATGTGAATTCAAGAAAAAAAGTTTAATCAGGAACAAACAAACAATTAACGTTACATGTATTTTTATCGACCAAACACGGAACATCGCTTGTGTTTGAGTATTCACCAAATTTCATTTTATGTAACGAATGCATATTGGTTCATTACTTAAAATATTTGAACTCTATGATTTTTTCCGCCAAAATAACTAAATTATGAATATGGCACGAAATATTTTCATAACGAATTTTTCCTTTGATTTGTAACAACGTGACTCGTAAGTAAAATCATCTAAATACTCAATTTTAGTTACCAATTTTTAAAATATGTTATAACGAATTATGTTATTACAACTGATAAGATAAATATCTCAAACAATTAATTTAAGTGAGCAATCTATGATTTTGTTATTTAGCAGCACAAACAATAGATTGAATAAATTTCAAGCAATTAACCGATTTGTTTTAATTAAAATAATCTACAAAAATGTTCTCTAATAAGTATGCACATCAATTGGGTGAGGAATCAACGTTCATTTGTTTAAGATTTACGAGCCCAAGCATATTCTGTAATTAATTACTGGCACACTGCACGAACCTAGAATTCAAATATTTTCGAGCTAGACCGGTTCAAATTGTCACTTGGGGAATGCAAATCAACTGCTCGAATCCAAGACAGAAATCGCGGGTTTTTTTGCGTGCATCAGCTGTCAAAAACGGTGTTGTCAAAATGGCTTGAATCAAAACGAAAGAAAAACAACAAATAGAAAGCATCAACGAAATGAACAATTCTACAGGTTGAATTTACTTGTTTTACAAAGGAAAAAAGGTGATAAGTGTGTTGATGGAGTTTGCAAAAGCCGTGCAGAAGTGCTTAATTGTACAGTGCAGTGAATGTTTGTGAAAGTGTTGCGTTTGTGTGACGATAAGTGTTTTCCATAGAAGAACTTGTAAGACTGCAAAATGAATGAGGAAATTTTAAAAGAGATGGTGGAAGCGGACATTCCTTCATCAAACGACATTCTGGAATGGTTTCTACAATATTTTAAGGTAAGTGCCGCTAGTTTTTGGTGTTTATTGATCAAATTTGTAAGGAATCCGCGCATCGAAAAAAATGTAAACAAACGTTGTTTTGACAGCTGGAAACGCATGCGTTATTTACCATCAGTCAAGATTATATTACAGTACTGGACGTTATATTATGTTACGTCCAAAAATTTTTATATTCTTAATAATATAAGACATAATTTAATTGCATAAAGTGAGTCAAAATCTTGCAATTTTCGACCAATTTTGTCCCTCATTCGGGGTATATATTGATCGAAGGCATAATTTAAGGAGTCGTATTTTCCGAACTAAACATTGGCCTAGAGTAATCTGCATTACGAAATCCAATAAAAAGCCAATGAGTGGATTCTCAAAATCATGTTAATTTTCCAATAAATATGTCGTATTTTATCATTGAAAAATTGTTTCAAATATTGTATTAAGTTATTTTCATATGAAGATCGAGGGCTGTACCACTATAGAATGTGTAAATTTGAAAGCACTATTTAAAAAAAGCATAAGCACCACAAAGCCGCTTCCAAGCATGCTTTTACTGCATTGGGCGGCTGAAAATAATCGAGTGCATTTCACCAGACAGCCGCCCGACTGGCGAAGAATTATTGCTTTACATTGTATGGTCGGCACAGCTTGGAAGCGTGAGCGAACATTCGCACTCAACAGTCCGTACCGGGCATTCGTGGGAGAAAAGCGCATAGGTTTCGATTCTCCATCCGGCACTCGTTGCTATGCTCGAGGAAGAGCAGATGCTCCGGATACCTTTTTTGCTCCGCTTCGGCCAAATGCTGGATGTTTGCAACGAAGGCGAATGATTACCATCAGGGTTCCCGCGTTCCGCCCATGCAGCCATGGCAGTTCTCGGTGCTCCGGAGCGCTTTTGCTTTTATTATGCATACAGCCCGGCGATCGTGTCTGCCGATTGCAAGGACGCATGTGCAATGGCGCGCATGGCCGGCGTTTTGTCTGTCCGCTGTTGGTTGTGTGCAGCCTGCACAGACAAAGCGCGATGGAAATGCAACCGAAAACACCACCAACACTAACGAATGCTGCACCAGCAGAGCACAGTCTGGGCCGGGCCAGCCAGAATCCTGATACCCAGACAGCGATGGTAACGTTTCCGCACCGACATCATCATCATCATCGTCATCGTACGCTGGGTTGCCCCCGCGCGATTCCAATACGTCGACCCACGACGACAACTGGTTCTGGCGAAATGGCACAACGACGAAGGTCGGTAGTGTTTTTTGCTGTGATGCAGCAATGATAATAGCACCGACTCTGATCATCCCCAAACGTTGCAAGATGAAAGCATTTGGCGGTGCATAAATCCAAGACGGAGATTCGTTTTTGCTCAGCATTCGTTCGGTGACGGATTTCGGTGTATTTTTGTTTTGTTCACCTGCAGACGTTCGGGTTGAAGGCAGAATGCAAACCGATTACCGGTCCATGGATCGATTGGTTGATCCTTTGTCAAATAGATGCATGCATTCTTCACCTGGTGCTCCTACACCGATGAGCTCCGGAGGGCATCAAACGAACGGACATCATAATAAAAACGTGCATCTAACGTCGGTTCAGTGCCGAACGCTTGAATATGAGCAAAAGAAAGAACTTCACCAATTCATCCGCTTAGCCGAGGCGGGTTCCGATCGGGTGAGTGGCGAGAACTGGAACGATGAAATATCCCGCACAAGCGAGACACACCAGCCGGGTGGTCGCACTGCTGTTGCTGCTGGGAGACGTGACGTGATGCACATGCATTTTGTATCGTCATCCATTTGCGCGCGTCGTTACGGGTTCAGGCTATAGCTGCAGACAGGCGACTTCAACCGAAGGCCATCGCTTGTGCTGGAAACTGAAACAATCAACAATGTTTGTAGGTTAGACGGCACTAGGCCGCTTGCAAACTTGCAATAGTTGCGTGGTGTGTCAGTTGAGCAAGACTCAAAAGTGCATTTAATGCTTTGCTATGCTTATTATGCTTAGGTGGCAAACGCTTTCAAATAATCAAATGAACTGTGTACCGTTCCGGTGCTGTCATTGTTTCGCCGGAGCAAATAATCAAATTTTGGGCCGTAACTTTGTTCCTGTACAAATTACATTAAAAAACATCAATCATCTGAAATGCTATTAGTGTACCATGTAGAAAGTAACTGGAAAATCCTTGAGACTTGTTCGCACTCCGTCTACGTTGCCGTTTACACGCGAAACCTTGAGCGGGACCCAGGAACTTCACACTGGATTTCACTATTGTCGATGGGTCTCTCCCTGCAACAGTATACTCTCTCGCTGTCGCTTTCAATTTCTCTGGTAGGCGACCATGGGTTCAACATGCATCCATGCAATACTTTCCGGTCAGCAAAATTTTACGTGAGTCACATCGATGGGACACCGGAATCGTGGTGAGCGCCAACGTCGCATCAGAACGAAACCCACCCATCGACACATACCGGGCAACCGGAAGTGATTTATCGATCATCAGCAACGTTGTTTGTTTCGGCGTGTTGCGACGCAGTACCATCTTCCACCCACCGGCAATAGGCAGAGGGACACTTGCATTACCCTGCTGCACTTTACGCATTATGCATGCAAAAATGCAAAACAATCTTCTTTGCTTCTGCAGCGACGCTAAGAGGGAATTAATGCCTTGCTGTGGTATTTGCCGCTCGACTCTCGCCGGAAACCGACTGCAACGAGAATGTTGTCTTCCGTGAAGGTGATTTCGATTGGTTATGGTCGGTTGCGCAAAGTATAGTGCAGACAGACCGGACGGACCGTACGGCAAATGGTAAGAAGAAATGTGTCGGCCGACGACTACGGCGACGGTATCAGCGTTCTTTAGGGCTCCGGGGGTTGCCCTGGATGGGAAATTACTATGCCATCTCCCGATCCCCAACGGCGCTGCCTGGCCGTAAAGCAATAATGCTTTCCAAGAGGCAACCGACTGATGGCAAAGTCCTTGAAATAAATTAACGTTTCGCCAATTCGTTCCGTTGCATCGTGTGCATCGTCAACATGGATCCTAGCCGCCGCTGTAATATGGTTTAATGCTTTGCTGCACTTCACAAATCATGTAGCAGTGGTATTGATGGGTTACATCAGTTACATGTGGTATGTTAAACAGCTCGACAAATCTGTACAAGTAAACTGCATGTTAATTTTACTTTTACCTTCTTTCAGTAAAAAAACTTATTTGAGGCGATGTTCGATCGTGTTATGGTTGTCTGACATTTTATTTTTTTACTTAACGATACTATGTTTTCTTTAAATGCTGTAAAACTCCATTTATTTTTACTTCCACTTTTTAAGAATGATTTTGATTTATCTATAGAACAATAAAAGCATGTTTGTTAGTTAACTTTTACAGTTTTGGCTCCTGTACGATAGATATCCAATAAAAACCAAAGCATTTGAATCAATTATGAATTTTAACTTTCGACAAACGACATCATGGATCGCTGTTTTATTACGCTTTTTACTACGATTGAAATCTTCCGACATGAAAATCAAATCTGCATTTGGAAGAAGTACCATCCCCCTTTGTGTTCAGCACCGAACCAGAAATGAAAAACATCCTCAGTATCATAACTTTGCTGCTAAATATTCTCTGCAGTAATTAACAACCGTTGACGACGATGTTCTGACGCAGTTTTGAAACGACGATTCGAACCAACCGTTCCAACTTCTGTTTACCTTACGTTGTGTTATAGTCGCGGCAGCTGCGGTTCATTTTGCCTGCGGCTAAATACAAGGATATTCGCGAAAGCCACCCTCGCTGTTGTTCCACATGCTTGATGGATACTACTCTATTGCCCACCGAATAGCATAGGACGACCCAGCCTAATGTTTTGTTCGTTCTTTCGCCTACTATCTCTGTCTCGCCCATTCTCGACATCCCTGCATTGTATGGCACGCGTTCACTTTCTACCCTTATCGAAATTACCGTTGGCTTAACCGCTGTCAAATCATCCGGCCAGGAGTTGGAAAGGAAAGGTTATTCACCCCGTATCCAGGCCAGAATGTTCGCTCTTCCCCGGTGCAGCCGTACCAGCTCCACCGAACGACCGTGTGAGCACCCCAAAATTTGTGTCTGCTTTCGTAAAAGTTTCGGAAAATTCCCACCCCCATTGCTCGCTGACTCAGTGCGTCTGTGTTTAGCCTGCTCGCTTGCCGGTTAGCTATTAGCTAGCCGAGAGAGCACCCTTGTTGGGTGTACATGCCGCCACAGTTATGGCGCCCATTTTGGACGAGGTTTTCCGAGGGGTTGCTACTCAATAAGCCACCCCTAATCGAATGGTGCAGGAGACGACGAACCTCGGTAAACAACGGCAACACCACAACTACACTGTAACACGTTACCAGGCCTAGCCGGTGGTTGAGTGAAGATGGAAAATTGTACATAAGTGTGTATGTACGTACGCTACTCTGATTTTCCCTTGCTAAGTTGTGTCATGCCAGTCATTTCCGGCTAGTCAGCGGAAGATCCCGAAAAGGGGACGCAACGGAAAGACTAAAAATGTAATATCGGAGGCTTGTCGGACAGAAACGTAGCACGGGCGACCGAGTGCTGGTTCGGTACGCGTTTTGCATTTGTGCGAGGGTGTCCTTCTATTTCAACTTCTTCACGCCATTTTCATTCATCAAAATTTTGAAACCCAAGCGTGCAAACACAGAGAAGGGAGGTTGGTTCACACAACAACGCACCTCATCCCCCACATACACACACACACACACTCACCGGCTTTGGCGTCCTGTGTTGTGCTGTTTCTTGAACCGAAGGAAAAACGTTTTCCCTACAACTTTTGCTCGTCAACCCATGTACCGTGCCGGCAAATAGCGATGTTCTTTGCGACACTGTGACACATTGGGCTCTCCAGTTTGTTTCGGAAACAGTGTTTATTGCTTTTGCTAAACCTCTCGGTATGACTCATTGGAGGCGTACATGATGTACACAGGAGCCACGCTATGGAGCTACGAGACTGATGGAAAAAAGGAAAATGTAGTCACCGTGTTTGGAAGCACTCGTCGAGGTTGATGGGTGCTGGGACCGGTATCCGTTTGTGATCCTTTTCCATCCCGACCCGGGTGATGTTGTGGTTGGGCGGCATTACCGAAGAACACGGCGGAATAGTGTTTTTATTTTCACGAAACCTGCCATCCATCTCGGATCGGATCGGACGATTTGCCTTCCCATCGCTTCACTCGTCCGCAACGGTGTTAATGTATTGCTCTCGTCCGAGGATTAAACCAACGGTGCCCAACTAACCGTACCGGAGGAAATCTGTAAACGGTGGCTTACGGAAATGCTTCAGACAGCCGGATAAATGGGCACATTATGATTAAAATCAGGCGGCTTTCATCCCACGGTTATTGCTTTTCTGTTGTCTTTCGTTTATTTTTTTTCGGACATATTAATCAATTCAGTGTGTGTGGTTACGCTGGAAGGTGACGCACCTGAAATACGAGAGGCTTGTCTTACAGCTGCAGGATATTTTTGGAACCATTCCGGACGTACGGTAGAAGTATGCCTAAAGCTATCTTTTTCGTTTCAAAAATGTAGATGAGTGTTAATGATGTTTATTCAGTGTATTAAAAGGGCTTTTGCTTACAGTAACAGGATGAAGATAATAAAACCAGTGTCAACATGTGCTATCAAGGATATTAAGTTGGATAAAAAAAAACGTATGTACATGCACATGATTTATGCGCCTTCTATTCTGTGTCCTGATGCATTTCCATGGAACCATGGAAATAATCCAATTTACAATCCATGAACCATGTCTATTTTGATGACTAGCATTATTCCCCGACTTAAAGAACATGGAGCTGTAAAATAAGCAAAAGTTAATCTATACTGGACTTACTGTCCAAGTTTATCCGTAGATAGGTTGAAAGAACCATTAAACTAAAGAGAAACCATTCCAATCTCTCGGCCGATCCTGGACTGAGCACACAAACAAGCCTTGTTCTGCTCTGGCTGAGGTCACGCAATGGTCATTTGAGCTCGGGAGCGGCAACTAACTAATGCGAATGCAAAAGGCAACGTCCATCACCATCAGCTCGCAGACGACGGTACGATCGACCGCACTGCACTGTCTCCGCGCGACATCAACACCCAACAGCTCACCACAAACACACTGTGCTTGCAAACTGCAGTAAAATCTATAGCAAACCTCGGAAACATAAAATTGAGCAAGAGTAAATTGGGTGTAGTAGAATCCAGCGGGTGCGCGTTAGCGGGGAAGGAAGGAAGAAGAACAGAACCGTCCACGCTACTGCTAATCAACGGAAGTGGCCCGTCAGTCGCTTCGTTTTGCGTTATTCTGCGCGGGGTCCCTGACTCGCCGGCAACGCCAAAAGACGCATTTCCAAGAACTGGCAAGATTAATGTGTGCCGCTCACAATTTTTGCCCACAGGATGGCAATCTGCGAAGAAGAAGATGCCGCCGCAACATGTTCCTCCCGGGGGCTATGCGAAATATGTGGCAGGACGACGAGCCCCGTGCTGCGCCGTATGCCCCGTGCAACGTGCCGCAGTGGCGTTACGATCACTGTTCGGTCGCCCTGTTCGCATCGTTCGGCTGTTCGACGAAATCGCACATCAAATGTTTCTCGTGCGACGCATGCACCGTTCAGCGCGAAGGAAGTGGAAGTAAACAGCGAGAAACAGACAGACTGCACACAGTCAACGGCTTGCAAGTGCAATGTACCCACAGAAGACGGTATGCCGCTCGATGAAGTGCGACCGATCGAACGGCGTACGATCCGGCTCACGCTTCTAAATCAGGATTGTTGATGCTGCCTATCCTGGATATCGGTTATTGGAAGTTCAAAATTTTCTGATTTATATATGTCAAATTTTAATATAAAGTTTGAATCTAAATGTAGCAGAGTTCTAAGTAATGACATTTCCAATTACTTGGACTAGCTGCTATTGCCTTCAAATTATAAAATAAAATATGGCTGAACATTTATTTCCTTATAATCCAAGGGGAATTTTCCATGGTCCTATGTATGAAGAGTCCTTGGCTCGAGAGGCTCTGGCCTGGATGTGAATCCTTGCTAGACCTCAAAACAGGTATGAATGATGTTGCTAAATGGATTCTTATAAGATAAGTTATGTATTTGCTTTGACCTGATCATCTAATATGATTTACTCTCAAATAGCTATTATTAGTTTGGTCTATCCATAGGACTCTCTGGTTTTTTAGAGGTTTTTTTAGATTACACACAGTAATTGTATTTTAAAAGTAATTTGATTTATAGCAGACCCTTTTTAAAATGTTCCACTTGCTATTCCCCGTTCTACGTCCGATCTGTAGCGAAGGATTTCGTTGAAACGTATGTCGTCAGAATTAGAAGGTGAAGAAAAGAATTTCGCGATCCTCTGGTGCTGTTGCTACGTGCACATTTAGCATTTTAGATTGCAGCTATAAACCATATGAATAACTAAAATAACCACCAAGAGCAGTATAATGGCTAGCACATATCGATTCAACTTTTTTCTTTATTTTGAGTTACAAGCTCCACGGCTGTTGCACAGCGAAATAAAAACAAAGAAAAACGCACACTAGAACCGGTTTAGCAGACTGTGGTACGCCTGGAATTTCGTCTTTTCCCAAGACGTCTGCGCCTTGGAGGATCGTTTCGCGGATGCGGAACACAACGATGGAGAGAACGGTGGTAAACACGTAAAAGGATAAAATCTCTGTACCATGAATGGAACTCGTGGGAGTGCAATGGCACTTGGTTGAGGCATTGGCCAGGGAACAAAGAACACTACTAACGATGACAACGACGACAATCCTTGCCGATCGTGCTCTCCAAACAGACTAAATGCAAGCAAACCCATGAAGATATCGTGAATATGGGTGTGCTAGTGTAACTCCACCAAGGCTGGAACGTGCATCAGCATCCACTTAGCTAGAGTATGTGTATAATATTTTGTGATGCGTCGCCTCTAGCTCTTTCAAGTTCAAATTGCACTTGAAGCGTACTGTGGCCGCGGCGGGCTTTGAACCGGCAACTTCCGAGCGAAAGGTCCAATGCTGTGCGCTTGACCTTCTCGGCGGGAAAGGATCGTCTACCGCAAATCTGTATTCGTCTACCTGGAAAGATTAACAACCGGTATTCTACGCCGACAACGCCGTTCTATGTGCAGACATTTCGGAAATGTTTAACATATTTCGTGCATGAGGTTTATGTACCTGTTTCGCCAAACACGTCCTCGACATAATCCATTTGAACACTGTACTGGTTTTAAAAATATTTTCTATTCTCGAGAGAAACGAATCTCTCCATGAACACGAAATGGAAACAGTTTTAATTTATTTGAATCACATCGTTATCTCTAAACGTACCGATAGGAAAGCGGACCTGTGCGTTTAAGTGCCGCCCTGATTGATCGATAAAGATCGTGTATGTGTCCATTTGTCTTCCGTTGTTGTCAAGTTGTCCATCAAGTTTTAGAGATATGGATGTTGTAAACGTATGACAATTTAATGATTAACTCGCGTTGTTTTGTTCCACATAACGTTTATCGGTTTTTGAACTAATGTAAAATGGTTCATAATGAATAAGAAGAGGGGTCTAGTTCAACTAGAAAAATTAAAACAGGCATATAATATATAACAAGCACCTAAAAAATGGAAAATTAGAACATTATGACAGTTGCGAAATAATTTTGGATACGTATACTAAATCATCAGTTTTAGATAAAAGTTTAGCAATTGAGGTCCTTGAGTAATCCGTCTCACTTGTCTGAATTTGAATTATAATTTTGAGCATAGAATTGAAGACTAAAATGGTAGTTGAATTTCAGGACGCATCTAACCAGCCTTTACACTTTTCAATATGTGTTGGCTGTTCGATTTTATTTTTTCACTGTCATCATCCTTCGTGGTAGGTACATTTATGGGTCGGTTTCCTATGTATGTATTTTTTAGACCATGCCCGAAAGAACTGTTAACCCACTCGCTTTTACCTGTTTATCGTTTTTATGAGATGCTACCATCACCCAGCCAGCCTTCCGAGAGTATGGTTTTAAATTTTAAATAATACATTTATACGTTTCTCTGACGTTCCTTTGACGTCCCGAAAGCTCTTGGTGAGGAGTATTTTGCGGACATCAGCAGCCAGTAAAACACAGGAAATATGATCCTTTCCATCGGTCGACCGAAGCGGTGAACTGTCAACTCATGGCTTTTTGGAGAAAACATCCTAAAAAAAAAAGAGCCGTAACCGGTCGTCGCTCTTTTTGATCATCTTATCGCTTGTTCATTCTGAAGCGCTAAGCGTGAAAAATAGCATAGCACTGAGCAACCTCTTGATCCTTCGACAAAACCTGGAAAACAACGAGCAAAAAAAAAAGGAAAGATATTCCAAACCCAACGACGTTCCTGGTACTGGCCCAATTCCCTACCTGTTCAACGGTATACCAATTTCTGGGTGGCCGTAAATATCCTGTACCCTAATTAGACCAATAAATCCTTGCTAGTGACCTAAGGATCGTTGATGTATTGTTATGTTTCATCGTTTACGTTGTCCACTACGGTTGACAGGTTTGCCCTAACATCGGAGCAAATGATGAGACCTTGTCAAAGAATTTAGAAATACTAAGATACATATATCTAACAACAAAATCTCTTCAAAAACCTTTAAACAATGTCAGAACAATGCTATAATTGACGTATAACATACTATCAACAATTTTGTATCTATAATTATTATCTGAAATTTCATGTCGTTTACCGTTCGTTTACTCTAAATAATTGAAAAGCTTCGTATAAGTTCTTTCAGTTCTTAACAACTACAAATTATTGCGATTGGAACGTTCGTAACTGCACGCTGTCGCTCGCTTCACAGATGGTGCCATTTTGCTCACTTTGTTCCATTTCGGTTGATAATTTTGGCCTTCCTTTTAGTGTTCCACTGCTGTCTGCAACAAAGGATTGTGGAAGCATTCAGCCTGTGCGAAGCCTTGTTCCGCCTGCATGTGAGATCGTTAAAAGTGTGCTTTTTCTGTTTTATGCTGGTGCTTTAGCTTTTTTGTTTCTTTTGGTTTTGGATTAGTGCGCGCCTGACCAAAATTAACCAAATCTTCCAGGCACTGGAGATCCTGACGATCTTGTAGCACAGAACCGAACACTGCACAATCGATCAGGGCGATCGGTGCGCCAAGCGCTGGATGCAACACGAACTCGCACCGTCTTCTATCTTGGTCAGACGGCAGATGGTTCCCATCTTGAGATTGGATTTTGCGGGTTTGCAGACGGTCCTTCCCGAAAAATAAATGAACCACTATAACGAGTGGTGATCGTGGTATCATTTAACATTTCGTTTTTATGTATTTCTTTCCTTACTGCATTATTATTTTTGCTGGTCTCTACCATCCACTCGTTTTGGGTCCGCTGGAGCTTGCATACTTCTTGGAAGTAAGATTTGCTCTGGCTCGCTCCTGTCTATCAAAATGCCTACTACAAACCCCCTAAACAAAAAAAAAAAATAAAAAATAATAAAACCCAAAAACGTTCATCTCCTCCAGACAAAGACCGGGCACATTGTTTCGCTTTGCTCGGCTTAGGTTTCAATTTCCAAATGGTTTTTTTGTTTTCGGTTTGTCTCGTTCCTCAATTCATTGAAGGATACGGCTTCATTTCGTGCGCTGCACCGATGACGATGGATTGTTCTACGCTCTAAAAAGGTTTCCTTAAGATCACCATCGAAACGAAGAATTTTCGTGTGTGTCGGTGTGTGATTGATACATCCTTTTTTTTCCTTGCACGCGGCAGAACCTGGTGTTAGATGCAACTGTTTCAGAGGTAGAACATGTACCTGTATCGTCCACCTGATTGAAGTTCGAAAAACAAAACCCGCAAAGAAATGTTGCTATCAATATAAAAAATAATAAAAAATTTGTCAAAATGCTTTTTGGGAGAAATGTGTTGTAAAATTTCTGGTAATACTATCAGAACAGTAACTGTATATCTTGCTGTTGAGGTTCTCTCGTTCTAAATTTTAAGTAACAAGCATAAAATGGAAATTAAAAAATACAATACTTTCCACAATCATCTTCCGGTTTTCATTTGGCATTCCATATTTCACCCTTGATAAGAGTACTCGGTTGAAAATTCAGGGACATTAAATGTTCGCGCCGTTACTTCACAAATGGCATGGCGTATTGTTCATATTGAATTGCCAGGCGTGCAGTAGGTTTGGGCTTTCTCTGGCTGATATTTTTTCATGCGTATGCTCTCATAATGGGCCAAGAATCAGCATTGGATAAAAAGGGTCCTATGTGATCCGTCAACGTCATAGGCTAGAACGAAAACTGTCGAACGTGTAATAAAGACAGAATTCCAACGGGGAAATACTCATATGTCGGTTAATCTTCTACTGCCAACGAATGATTTGTTTGATAAGTTTTTGGGATATTATAGGGATATAGCCAAAGCCATAGAAAGCTTTGGCTGAGTAAAAGGTTAATTATAATAACGGATAAAGGTTACAAAAATATGTAAAATAAGAAGGGACCCCTTATTCTATTTTTTAGTAAAACTAATAGAGAATAAATAAAATTAAACGCGTTTGTTTGTTGATTGTTTTAAACAAAAAAAATCTTCAAAACAAACAAAAAATGTTGTTCTTTAGATGATTTGTAACAACGTGAATCACTCTAATTGTGAATTCTTAAAAATATTATAAAAAAAATATTCGTTAAATGAACGAAATGGTTAAGACTTCAATCTACATTATAGATCTACAATTTACAAATTTTTTTTTTGTTGCTTCTAGGATTCGAATTGAGTTTTCCGTATATTGTTGTCTAGTTAAAAGTTGTATAGGAAACAATAACGATCCGACAAAAGTATTTGGAAAAAAGGAAAACTGAAATGCAAGCTACGCTTTATCAGTTTGTTACAGCGACTTATCAATTCGTTTCGATTAACGAACGCACCCCTTTCCAAAGAGGTGACCGATCATTATGCTGTTTGTGCACCCTCTAGATTCCCTTCCGATTGCGCAAGAACTAGAACGCACATACACGACACCCTGCGTACAGGCTAGCCAACCAGAGGGGAAAAACGTTTGTCGCCGCACGCAGCATAAAAGCGAATGCAAACGGCAGATGTGCACTTGAGCAGTACGGCAGGCTGGCAGGCAAACCAGGCCGCAAGCATAAAAACCAGACAACGAATGGCAGACCCGCTCGTTTGTCGTTGTTGATCGGCCTGCTCGAGGTGCACCCATACATCGAGGAGTGTGTGGCTCCCTACGGTGGAGTTGGGCAGGGTATAACATAGAGCGTCGCCAAAAATCCAGCCTCGCGCATCGACGAGTTCCGTTCCCTATCAGATCCTCTCCCTGTTTTCGCCTGTTCCGTGTTCGTTCCTCTATTATCGTGTTGGTGTGTGTGTGTGTTTTTTTTTCTTTATTTAAAAACTCTGAATCAAGCAGGGGGTGCCCGGCATACGGTCATATGTTGCTGCTGCCCCGGTACGAAGCGGAACGGCTCTGTGGACACACATTTGCGTTAGATTATGCGGTGGCCATCAATCATATGCGTATTTTGCGTTGGGCTGTAAACGCATGCGATAATGTGAAACATCATGCTAAAATGGAGCGCAAAACCGAATGTCCCTCCCTGCAGTCGACTAATTTTGGACCGATCCGAGGACAAACAGCAGCAGTGGGAGAAAGACAATTGATATTGGATGTTTGCTGGATGGGCGACAGCACTCGACACTGTGAAGGATTTACGTGTCATTAACGTTTGGCATCAATTGCTACCATTTTATTTTTTTTTTTTGCTTCACAGTGCCCTGCACGAACCATTAACGCCAGTAGCACAGCAGGAAAGATATGTTCCTGTAGGCAGTAAAATGTCCGCATATGTAAAGCAGCTAACGAAGTGTATACTGTGTACCAGTGTAGAATATTGTATGGTTCGATTTGCCAATCTTTACTTCCTAAAAGCCATTTAATTGTTTATCATTATTTATTGCCAGCTTCAAACATTTTTTTTTATCTCCCAATCGAACTTACATTGGCCCGTACATTCGATGCATCCGACCCTGCTGTAAGTAGTACAGGCTAGCATGTGCCATATTGCTACCTAGATGAATTAATGGGATCATTTCAATTCTAACGAATTGACGCAAACGTAGCACACGACGAGCAGATAGGGATAATACGCACTACATTCCGAAAAGTTCATTGTCTCTCCAGGTGGTGAACAATTTCGCTTATCCTTCATTCGTGAAGGTTTGGTGGTTGGTCATGTGTTGTTTTCTCATATGTGTGGTGGCTTTTTCGTTGTTTTCAGTTTAGCATGTAATTTCGTGTTTGTTTTTTGTTGATGTTGTTTCGCTTTTTATTATCCATCGCTCTTGGACGGTCTTTGCACCCAGCAAGATGACTAACATACGTCCATTCTCGCTGTCCTGCGCGCCGTATGTCCAACCGGTGATTGTGATGCGGACTGTTGTTCTATTGATACGCCAAGTTTTGCGGTTCGCTACCGCATTTCCATTCCTTTTTGCTCAATGGTTTTTTTTAAGTCTTTCGTGTAACCGTATCATGATGGTGCTGTAACTGTTGGTTTCGTTTGCTCCTGCTTTCATTTCGGCTTATCCAGAGTTGGATGGTTTTCTGTCTGCACAAACCGTGGATTGAATAGTCACTGGAACATTATCGTGCCTGAGTGCCTCCAGTCTTGTAATCATGATTTATTTAGCATTTTATTCATTTTATTCAAACCAATATAGGAATATTGACTATTTGTATTTTACATGGATTTTACAGTAAAAATTGAATCGTATGCTTACGTCCTTCTGCACTGACTACATTTATCGTTCATAAAACATTTCCTCAATGTACTTCGTGAATCGTTTACCCATCATATATTCCGGTGGATTATCAATACTTAAAACCCGTGACGTTGGTGATGTTTCAACCGCGAGAACAACCATCGACCATCCGACCGACCAAGACATCGCGGTACAGCGAACGAAGCTATGAAGCAGACAGCATCGAGGCTGTTCGCGCCACCAGCAGCAACGACCAACGACCGCAATGAAGAGCGTAAAATTACGAAGATGTATTGTGGCCAAAGGCTTAACAGCCCGGTATGGTGCGGGAGCAAGTGCGCACGCAAGAGCCCCGGTTAGATGACTGGGACCCGGATTGGTGGGAGTCTGGCTGTTTTTATTATCTTGTTTTTTTTTTCACGGGAAAAGAAGAACTGGAAGATCGATGAGCTTTCCCAGGGTCAAGAGTCGATGGTTGGCATGGACGATGGAATGTTTTCATTGCGTCAAAATGGATTTCGAAAAACACCCAGCAAACCATGTGCAAAAGGAATTTATATTACGGAAGCCATTCGCAGCTTAATCTTTTGTTTTTTTTTGCAAATTTCATTATGAAGGCTTGGAACTTGCGTATTGTCGAAACACGATTTATCTTATCATTTAATTGTCAAAATGTAGCATTTCCTTCTTCAATCATTATGAATGAGTTTAAAAATCCTATCATTTTTTTGAGGAACATTTAATAAAATTTGAAAAAAAAACTCTTTTCTCAAAACTTTCTGGTGCAATTGAAAAAGCATCCTTCAACATACATCTAATAAAATATACGGGGCTAAATTTTACTAGTAGAATTATAATGGTATAAATATTGTTCCAAATGTGTATTTGCGCAATTGGTACAGAAGCGGTTGTGTTGGTGTGCGGTTTTACTGTCTGCCGCTGTTGTCGTCGTCTGCCGCGCTCGGTTTGTCTGACTTTTCGCGATCCCCTTTATGTTTTGCCGGCCGGATTGCTTTTGTTGTCTGTAACGGAAGTAGCGCATGCAGACACAAACAAAAACGTTCGAAATCTGCGCACATTAAAACCCGGCACCGCGAAAAATGAGCAAAACAAAACAGGGAAACGTGCACAAGCCAAGCGGGCTGGTGTGTAATGTCCACATAAGACCTTCAGGAGGGATATGAGTTATTAAACTAATTAAGACTATGGAATGGTTTACGAATCCTTCCAAGTAGTGAACAGTGAGATGATGGGTTTGGCAAGTGAACCATTACATTGAAAATTGATTAAAATTTGACTGCAGAATGCAATCAAACAGCAATGCAATTTTTACCGCTTTGTTTAAGAATTTTATAAAAAAAACTTAGACAAAAGATTTTGATAAAGAACATATCTGGTCAGATATCACAAAAAAGTTTGGAAAATTTTCATCAAAAATTTAACCATCATCCCTAATCGCCCGGTCCGATGCAACCGAGGGCGTGTCTGACGGTGCTGCGAGCGTTAGCAAACGGCTGCCATGTCGTGACGGTGACTCACATCGCTGCACATCGAACCCGGTAGATGGTGTTTGGGGGACAGTACAGCATCTCATCCCGGAAACCGGAGACCATGTGGTCGCCATACTCACAGCATCTGCGACAAAAACACACACTCACTCGGTGTCTCTCGTGTCGGGCGTAGACGGTTGTGCCGAACAAAGAGCAGCATCGCTACCGGTCCGCCTGGATCTCGGTGTGGGTATCTAGCTGAATGAACGTTTTTTGGGGGCCTGCGAACCGATTCTCTGAACGCCAGGCAACCAGGACTCATTGTCAGCCAGCCAGTCAGCCAGACGACGGCTCGATGGATGGATTGTAGCGATCAATGCAAGGTGGGATGCGCGAAAGTGAGACAGAATGTGTACGAAAACCAAGCGTGGAATGATCAGAATGTTTGTTGTTGCCCAGACACAGCACAACCAAACCCATGGCCAGACGATAACAAATGTTCGTCCTATCCATTGAACGATGAAAGAGTTATGTTGCGGAGGCAATATTTGTATGTAAAATACTGAAAATTTGGTCAAAATTGCTTGCTTTGGCTTACAAAGACAGTATCATCTCTGTGCTAGCATAGGTTATAATGTACTGGTTTTATCAACTTTCCTTTCAATTTTAAATTACTATTCCATATGTTTCCACATCCGGCTTTTTTTAAATACAATTTTATTCTAGCTAACTGGTAGCTATAGAAAGGCTTCATTATGAAGCATATATTTGTATATTTAAAAACAAAGCCTACGTTTCCATGGAGCAATGCCTTGAATTCCCGTCCATATGCTATCCTGTTAGGGACAATATGAACGACGATGTGCATTAATTCTTCCCCCTTGCTGAAAGATCACGCATTATGTTGCGCTCTCATTCTAGCTATTTGTCTCGTATGCTTCTGAACGCACGTAGACACAAACAAAACTATATAAAAACATATACCCTCCTTGACGACGCCTTGACAAACGGTAGTGCCACACACAGTATGTCTAGATTTTTCCATTGCTTCTAATTTCTTCCCCATTGCAATAAAGAATCGCCTAGTCCCGGCCAGACCAGCGTGGTGCATTGTACATAGCGTTGGGAAATGGAAAACCTCGCCGGGAAACCGGGAGCTAACCTTCAACCGGACGGCCGCTTCAGCAAAACCCGGGTGATGCCAAATAGGAGCATGCACGCATACCAGCTACGAGGTGAAATGCATTTCAAGGTGGTTTGAATGTGTGCGTTGCAATGTTCGCTCTCCCTTTCGTATAAAGCGGCACAAATCGGTCTGGCTGCGACCGGGGATGGAACAAGGAATTCTTCAATTTTGCCTCTGTGCTGATCAAATTCACCAACATTGAAACGCATTCATACACACACACAGAGATACATAGGTATACAGGATAGGGGTGTTTCGTGAAACGATCCTTGCCTCTGCTCGCGGAGGGTTGTATTGCAACGACACACAATGGTAATGCTCAAGCTGAGTGAAGGAAACAAAACATAGGAGCATAAGTATTAAGAGAAACAGCAGTGGCTGATAGGAATTAAAACATCGATTAAACAATTATACATCTTCACTTTTTTTTAATGTAGCAAGAGTTTTTTTTACAAAGCGGAAAGTATGCCGGATGCAGTTTGAAAAACCGGAACCCATCCTCGCTGACACTCTACATACCTCCGACAGCGTTGTTTGGAGCAACGGAAAGGGCCATGGCAATAGTTTCAACACTCAGGCAACAGCGATAGGAAATAGAATAATGTAAGTTCGTAACGTTTCCAATTACAAACACATTGAACTGGAAGAGTCTTCTTCAAACGAACTTTACAAAACAATTTACACACACTGACGCACGGTCGCACACCCTCGCCTGTGCTATGGTTTGCCAAAGAAAATTGGAAGCACTAGAGAGGAAAAGTAAACGAGAAGCAATGAAAACGACAACCAAAGCGAAGAAACTGGGCATAAAACCATAGAAGAGTGGAAAGGGAAACGCTAACGCAACTGGAACGATCATAATACACACGGTAACGAGAAAGAATCAAAACACTACAAAACAGGATGAGAAAATCGAAGAAGACCCACAGAAGTAAACAAAGAACGTACCGTAGGGCAGAGGAGAAAAAGAAAATCCAAAACCTAAAGATGGAGAGAGAAAGATGAAAGATGAAAGAATGTTTCGTTCGAAGGCGAAAGCAAGCGAAAACCGTATAGGAAAAAGGACTGCGCAAGATGTAACTCGGTGAAGAAGTAATAAAGCAAGCAAGAAATGGTTTGTCGTGCGCAACGCAATAACCTTAAGCACGATCCAGAACACCACAGGTGTGTGTGTAGGGAGGTGAGGAGGGGGAACGGCGAGGGGGGGAGGAGTGTTGGTCTTAGGAAGTGGAAGGAGAGCGCAGGTTATCCAAAGGGACAGGTACAGAAGAACGCATTTCCACTGCACGATTCTAGCACTACCACCAGCGCACCCACAGTCTTCTGCCATGGTGATGTTAGGAATAACAAGAGAATTATCTTACGATGCTCTGTTTATGTGGCCACCAGGTTTACCAGGTTGCATGCTGCAGTAACTGCTCTGTGCAGTATGGTTAGAAGTGCAGGTTCTATTTTATTGCTTGCATCGTTGAAATTTGTCTCTTATCACATCAGTACATCTTGGCGCATGAGAGCGTTTGTTCTGCCGCCTAGTCGTGTTATTGACTCAGGTTGTACCAGGCACAGGGTACTATTTCGCACCCTTTTAGATGCTTAATTTGTTTAGAAACTTAACGAAACAGCAATACAAACTCCCGCCGCTCTGTTCGTTTCATCCGATCCAGCATAGCAATGGCTTGGAAATACGTGATGCTACATAGCAGGAAAAGGCACACGCAAACATAACTTCCTCTCTTCGGTGCAACTGCGCGTAGAATGAAAGTAGTGCGCGGTTTGTTTTTGTTTGGATCTCAAAGTTTCGTTTTCTTTGTTTTCATTTCTTATGCTGCCCTCTTTTTAGACGATGGTTTACGTTAGGCAATGCTCTGAGAAACAGTGCAATGCACAAGAACTGTTCTATTTTCTACCATCATTCAATATTTTGGGTCTGTACGGATTTGGAATACTCTCGATAGGGGGTGCTAATGCAACACGCTACTAATGTGGTGAACAATGTATGTTCCAATATCTGATTATCTGAACAATTCGTTCAAAATTTAAACTATTTTATTCGTTAGTCTTATAAAAACTTTAACAGTATGCACTGTTTAGTTGCAATCTTGAATGAATGGATGTACCATCGACTAATGGCATATTAAATTTTATTGAAAACTGTGGAATAATCGGTCGATATTTCAAACCTGTGCAACTTGCACTTCAATAAAGATTTCAATCAGCAAAAAAAGATGTATAAGAATTTGTTGAAGAGTTCCTAGTTACAAAAAAAATAACGAAACTTTATTATGGAGTTCACACTAAACTTAGCCTTATAATTTATTCATTATACTGACGTAATAAAACAATTTAACAATTGTTTAAAACGCTTATGCTGTTCCTTGTACCATAAAGATATAAAACTTTCGATAACTTTTTAAAATGTACCCCTACAATTTATCCTTCCTGATACCGTTAGAGCTCACCAAGATAGAATCTATTTATAACCCGAGAAAGGACATTTAAATGTGTATCCTAATTTAATTTTCTCACATACACTTGAGCGTTGAGCGTTCGGTCCTAACGGTTGCAATTCGAAAGGGAAAGATATGATCGATAGTGGTGCTGGAAAAGGATACGCTATCGCTCGTACTTCTTCGTCTACTGCTACCTCTGTTGATTTCCTGTACCAGCGTAACGTTTTTTCCCCACATTCTTCATTTTCATTTACCATCATCAAACACTTGAAACTGTTCGCACCGGGTGAGTGACGCGGCCGTATCCTTATCGAGTACCTCTTGCCAAAGCGGATTTTCCCGTTGCAGAGCCGTTTTGCTTGCCATTGAATCCTTCGTACAGTCGCTTCGTATTTCACATCCTGGCAGGGACACTGTCGCACACACTCACACCAGTGCACACATTTCCGGGATGATTTCGGAAACGTTGGGAGTCCATTTTGCCCCGAGTCCTACCACGTTTCGTGGCAGGTAAGGACATTTAGAGAGTGTATTGGTGTGTTTTTTTTTTATTTCTGCGTCTGGATAAGTCATCTCTGAAGGTACTGTTTACTGTTCAGCGTGTCGGCTTTACCATTTAAATTTATTTGCTATTCCAACATACATAACTTGAGAATATTGGAAGCAAATTAACACTTGTGAAATTGGAAGAAGCTAATAATGCACAGAACATAGTTTTTTAGCATATCAAAGGTGTCTGTATCATGGTGTTCATAGGTTCGAACGAAGCTGAATTATCATTGTTCACATAAACAGATTGACCATAAGAAGAATGCAACAAGCTGGCCGTGAAGGTTATCATTAACAAAATATTTACAGATCAAATAAAAAATGGTTAATTGGTTGTCATGAATTTGACTGGACGGTTTCATGGATAAGATAATTATTTATTGCAATTTAATTCTATTGTATTTGATGATCGCTTCCCATTTAAAACATATTTAATTATTCCTCAAACTATTCAATATTTAAAAAAAAATCCTCACTTCATCTTTGTTCATATTTTTCCAAAAGTAGCTTTTACCAATCGTATTCAATGGTTTATCAACAGCATACGACACGTGAATCGCATTAAAAAACACGTTAATGTTATTGCCTCTTATCAAGAGATTAATTCTAACCGTATCCAATATGTCACCGTGTCTTGGTGGCAGACGTAGTGTTAAAAGCTCCCACCTTCGAACCGACACCATCTCGTTGTTGTGTTGTCGGTGCCAGATATCGTCCCAACGTCAGAAAGATGGTATCCGTACGTGCAACAAACGTGCATCGTGTGGTGGTGCTAAAGAACAATTCGCTCACTCGTTCGCGAGCTTGAACTCTCTGTCAAGTTCTTCTGCCCTTAAGGCGAACTGTTCCGGGTGCCGGGTGCCAGGTTGTGGACGATTGAAGTTCACTGAACCCGAGCCCCGGTCCGAAGACGCAGCACCGAGCAAGCATCCATTCGAAAAGCGACCAGCAACAGCAACAGCAGCAATACCCGACCATTCTGTGGAGGGTTTTCCCTGCAATACCACAGCGCAACGGTGTAGCACATGATGCTGCGCGCCCCGGGACGAATCCAAGGATCCACAGGGGGACAGATGTGAAGGACGCGAGGGTGGAGTTTTTGCCATGCGAATTGTTCTTTGTCTGGACGCACTAACACATGCTTCGGTCGGTCTCTCTGTCTCTGGCGTTCCTACGGTTCGTACGGTTCTTCCCCGCAACGTCGCCGTCGTCTTTCTCGACTTGTTCGTTGTGGGGTTCGATTCGTTTCATCCCCCGTTTATGCTGCCATTTTGCTCTACCCATCAGCATCAGCGCCAGCATCCAGACCGCTTCCTGGAAGCGAACAGAACGCGCGATCCTGTGGCATGAACGTTTTTAGAAGTCTTGCCGCGCTTCACCATTCTCGTACTGCTTTACCCACGATAGTGGTTCAGTTCAGAGCAGCAAAAAATCATCCATATCGAGCAAACGTGAGGAAAAATATACCGAATCAAACGTTCCGTGGGAGAACCATACGGTGTATTGAGTGGTGGATGTTGGAGGATATTCTTCGGCAAAAATCGTGATTCGCTCAAATCGGATACTGCTTTGGTTCCAAGAGGAAAGGGCCCGGTCAGAATGATGAAGTCGACTGACAAAGACAGCGAAGGCGGTAGGTGGAAGTCCTGTTGTCTGCTGCGTGAAAAGAATGTCTTCCCGGTCCAGACCGCGAAATGTCGATAGCAACTGGTAGAAAATGGCCACAGACGTACCGTGTCTTGGGTGGATATAGAATACAAGTTGATGGTCAGTATAGGGTCGTCTATTTACCGCGAATCCTGAACTAGATTGAATTGCTAAAACCCAGCCACACAGCTCGATTGCAATAAGCTCCAAAAGATGCTGATGGCAATCATTTCGTCCTTGCTGTTTGTAGCACGAAGAATAATTCCTTTTTTCTTCTGTGCCTCTCTCCCCTCGCCATCGCTAATCGGTCGAGACAAAGCAAACTGTTAGGATGTGAAGTGGAGCTACCGTATCTATTCTGTCCATGCTTGGTACGCTGATGTGACCCAGCATACGAAAGCAGCTTATTTTTCCATTTGTCTTAATGAATTAGTTGAGCTAGTATATAGACCATCATTCGTTCGTGGCGGTAGCGTAGTCCTTTGCTGGAAGAAATTATTTTTGAAAGAACTTCTGGTAATGCTACGACAGCAGTTAATCATTGGCACGTTAGTTGCCAATAAGAGCTACGAATGAAATAGTGTCGCTTCGTTTTGACTAATTCGGATTTATTACAGCAAAAGACAAAGCTCACCAATAATGCTGAGCAAAGTAAAGGCATTTGTAGTGCTTGAAATTAGTTGTATTGAGGCCACGGCGAGACTACCTTTATATTGCCAAGGACGAATATTATTAGCTCATTATTGGACGGTGTGAATTTGAGTTTTGCTACCTTTACGTACATTATGAACTGATTCAATTTTTACTTACATTTACGCTTTAAGAGAAATAGTCAACACAATCAATCTATTATTGGTTTCTTTTGTTAGCTTTCTGGTTCTATTCATCTAGCCCATAAATCATCAATGGATGTTACAATGGTGGAGGTGCTTTAAAAATTAGCCTACAAAACCTTCGCTCTCTGTTCCGACTCAATAATTCCATTTTCGAGCGTTGATCTGTCGCACAACAGATGTTTCCATGCTTTTCTTTTGCTGTATAGCTGATGCTGATGGTTCAGCATTGAACTGCGCGATGAGACGTCAGTTTCGAATGGAAACAGTTTGGGGGTTTTGGTTTTTTTTCTCCATGTTGCTTTTTTTTATTCGATTAGCTTGTAGCTATGATCGAACTGGACCCGATGTTTAATATTCCTTTCCACGAATGAACGTACAGTGCTGCCACAGGACACGCAGATGGTGGTATGGTGTACATCAGCGTGCTCTGACTTATGAAAGATGTTGCCTTGCTCGGTGCGGGAGCAATAACAGCAGCAGCAGCAGAGGCAGCTGAATTTATATCGGCAGCCTCACGGCAGCTTGCGGCAAGCGTGAAAGCGGTGGCCAAAAGGGAACGAAGGTTTTTAATGATACCATCCCAAAAATACATTCCGTGTCAAACTCACTCACTTACACTAGCGCACACACGTGCCCACCCCGACACGCTCTGTCCAATAATAATAACAACACGTGCCCAAGATGGCATCGACAGATGCTGCGCTCAAGGATATGGTAGGATCTACGCGTGAACCACCAACCAGAAACATCGCGGTAGCTATAGCTGCGAGTGAAGCTGGTAATGGAGCTGAATATCATCAAGCGCAGCTCAGTACGGTGGCAAAAGATGGTACCATTCTGGTATCATTGAGTATGGCTTTTAAGAGCAAAATTTTACCATACGGACTAAAACACATGTCTCCGTCATTGCAACCGCGGAATGTTTTTAACATGTTCGGTAGCATGATCGAACCCTACGCGTCAATGATGATGTAAGATTGGTGTGATGGCAAGTAATGAGAGCTAGGTGATATTTGCGGTACACGATAAGATACAATGCTAGGTACTTTGGAAGGTTTGAAGTGGTAGTTTTGTTGAAGTTGATGCTCTGCGAACAACTTGAAACTACGTTTCGAGATTTTTTCTGCCAACTTTGCATACACGGATAGAAATTCCCAACTTTCAAGCGTTTTTTTTAAGAATGTAAACATTTTACCATAGATCTGTTACCGCCTCACTCTCGTCGAATGTTGGGTGTATCCTTTTCCTGGAAGTAGTAGAATAATGCTTAAATTAAATGCCGGTAGATGAGTAAGTGACGTTTAATTAATGAAATTGATTTGCTTATCTCCTCTCTGTTTGGTGTTTCGTATAACTGCAAGCTACTGTTTCTACCATTGCTGTTGGTGTGGAACTCAGTAATGCCGGGAATGTGATTATCGTTTAAAGCTGTCAAGGCTTGTAAATCATGTAACACGAAACAAAGTGACGCAAACAATTCGATTTACGTTTGCAGTGTACTTAGTTGCCTGTTGAAACTAGTTCTGCTCAGTATCTTCGTAGAACAGCGTGATGGAAACGTGATTTGATTGTTGGACAGCATAGCACCTACTTTAAAAGCACTCGTTTTTGTTTTTTATTTTGGGTAAAATAAAAATTCACGATCGTCTAGAACGACATCATTTCTAACAGCAGGTTCAGTTTCATTTTTGTTATGTTTCTTATTTGTATGATAACAGGAAGAGAAAAAAATAAAGGAAATAGATAGCGGAACAAGTCGGCCGACATGTGACATTTTCGAGCCATTTGATACGCGTCATTTAGCGACAGTTTCTGTGTGTTTGTTGCTAAGATATCGTGGCATATGTTTTGAGCGTCTGTAGATTTGACAGTTTGCATGTTGACTTCCGAATGCGAAGATGGGTAGGAGTTGACCACAAACCGTACCAGCAAAAGTATAAACATACAATACTTTCCATATGCTAATACAGGAGTATCCCAATAAATGACAAAAGCACAGAAAGGGTCATGCGTTCCTTTCCTTTGTGTATTTTGAATATTTAGAATGGCTGCTAACGGTTTATGGGGTTGGTTTACCCGTTTCCTATGCGTTATTTGCTCCCTAACTGATGTATCGAGTTAAAAAATAACGTATGTGTGTACAATTCCGTATACAGGCACGCACACAATCGAAATGTGGCGCACATACAACGAAACATTCACCCTCTGTCGCCATCAGGCTGCAGTACCAGGTTACGGAAGGGTGCAAAATTCGTCCTGTTTGGAAAACCCCGACACTCTTCCCGTATTGGACGGGATTTTACAGCGAAAAAAATGGAAGAGAATGTAGCGTGAAGATCCTGGCGTAAGGGTAGTTCGTTGTATTGGTGTCGGATCCTGAACGACACCGGCGGCGGCTGACGGGGTAGCGCATAATCCATTCGGAATGAATAATGTATTCCCCCAAACCAATAGAGTGCCCTGGGGCTTAAGCAGGGCTGACCGTTGTTGCTCGTGGTAGTTGTTGCCATGGAGGTTTGAGTTGGTACGTGTGTATTTGTGATTTTCATTTTTGCCGGTTTGTTGAATGTTTTTCTTCGTTCTTCTTTTTTTTTTTTGCTCGAACTCAATGCCAGGACTCATTGATCCTTGATTTTCCACCCATCAGTCGCCCCGGGTTCAGGTGAAGATTTCTTTTACCGTAAACACCACACCGCACTCAAAGGCGTATGATTGCGTTCGAATATATCGTGCCAAGACGGAACAGCGCGCGAATGAAAGAGATAACAGCAAGCGGCTTCGATGCCGACGAATTATGTTATGTTTTGTTTTTATTTTTCCATTATTTGTGTGTGGGGGCGAAAAGAATGAAAAAAGTAATATCGTTCTCCGGAAGAGAATGAATGAAGAATTATAAAGGGAGATGGGCTGTCGATTGGTGGTAAGGCATGCTCGAGTGAAGGAAGTGCGGAATTGTAGGAAGGATTTTGTCCATTTGTATTGCTAATAGTGAAAATTACTAATCGAACCAAATTTCGAATTAAATGTTGCCAATGACCTGTTAATATTAAAACGCTTATGTTATTTCGTCATCATTTACAGAAAAATTATACATTTTTAACCTGTAACATTCTCTACGCACCAGGTAGTGGGGATGCATCATGGGCAAAAGTGAAAGATGCGGAAAATGTTGGAGCGGAGGTGACCAGACGAGCAAGAAGCATTTTATTTCGGAAATTCTTTGTTTAACTGCTTCTGCTGGAAATGTTTTTGAACCCGAGCTCTCATACACTCGCACAGGGGTCGGTGTTACACACGCACACACCCAAACGACATGCTCAGTAAACAGCGTACGGGCTATAAACAAACAAAATCAGCACAAACACCAACAGCAACTACTGCGCATGCCCTCGGAACGAAGAAACGAATGAACGAACGAACGATGGCGCTAACAAACACAGCTGCCCGCTTCGCGTTGTTCACGGGATGCCGGCTTGGGATGCGCGTGGACGACATCGTTAGTAGGTTGGAAAGAGAAAGAAAAGCAAACGAAAAGAAAAGCAGACGTAGGGTATTGTTTGTCTGAGGCATGTTTTATGCGTATGATTGAAAAGATGGTCAACGAAATTATTTCAAAGAGTTTTTCTTTCATGACATTTGCATTTAGCATGAAATATAAAAGTTAACAAACTTCACATTCCAATAACACGCTGGAACCGCCGCGTTTGGTTGATGCTAAACCGGACGCATAAACTCATCGAAGCGGCTACAGCATTTGGTAGTGTTGGAGATGTGTTTGTGTGAGTGAAGGTGTGCTTGTGTGAGTGAAATGAAATGTACGTAAAGAATCATGCTTAAGGCTCATTTACACCCTTTCGATCGAGAAAGGAAAAAATCAAACGCCCGGTTTTTCAGAAAAAATAAAAGCGACTATTGACTCATGCTAACTTGTTTTAATTCTTTTCATTTTGCAAGCATTTGGTGTGTTGTGATGCAATTATTTGAAAAGCAATGTTGAAAGTGCATGCTTAATGGAAGTGTAATCGAAACTTTAGCCGTGTGGGAGATCGGCGACTTGAGCGCGTACCATGTGTTGGTTGTGTTGGTGAACGCCTGAATCGAACGAAGGTTGGACCGCGTTTCTCGGAAACTTCGGTTCCAAACGGTTGTACACTTTTCGACATCGTCACTCAGTTTTGAGAGCCCGTCGAGTTAAGAGCAAGAGTGAGTTTTTGCTGCGTGCGTGTGCGGTTCAAGGAAACAAGCCCAGCAAGGAAGCGCTTGCTGAGCATGTTTCTTTTTAACTTTTTGTTTTATTTTTTGGACTTTACTATTGCAAATCAAATCGGATCGGCCATTGGTATTTCCATACTACCGTTTCCAGTAGGCTGAATGATGTTTAATTTGCTGTGGATATTGTTTTCCTTCCGGGGTTAAAGTGAGGAGTGCACAAGGAGTAGCTAAGCAGAAAAGTGCTGTGTACGGACAAGGACGATAGTGTGAACTGTCGAACGAAGTGGAACGACAGAAGTGCTTGTGTGATAGCGTACGCAAGTGTTAGTTTCTCCGGGATAAGCAGATCGGATCAGTGGCCGTACTGAACTTTAATACTAATTGAAAAAAAAACGTGCGAATGCAAAAAGGCCATAGTGACAATATTTATGTGCTAGACCACCATAATCGACGTTTGTTGAAAGTAACGGACACTTCGGAGTGTCATCGATTGCCTGCGAGACACAATTATTTTTTTTAGTTCCCGAAGCGTAAAGCCTGTATAGACGCCAATATCTCTACAGCAAAGCTATGGTCAAGCCATATGTTTCGAGCACCATTTTTCAATCTTCTACCGCATGATCGGCAACACGCACTGCTCTCTACCGTCCGTACGACTTGTGAGGTAAAACAAAGAGACACTGCCTTTCGTTGGTTTTGGTGCTGAGTTTGCCGCATCGTCATCCGCTGCTCTGAAATATCCTTGAAAAAGAGCGCAACAGGAAGCGAACAGAGTGGGAAAATTGAAGCGCAGCCGCTCGGTTCGGTGGCAATTGTTGCTGGAAAATGTACCAGTGCTAGAGCGAGAAAGAGTGATGTATAAATTTCCGCCCTATGATTTGCAGTGCAAGACGCAGTTTCCACGAGCAGTTGATAAATTGATATACTCATCGATATACTCGTTACAGAACGTTTTTCGATTGAAAAGCCAAAACAATAGTTGAATATAATTTTCACGTAGTTCCAAATTGTTAAACTTTGTTGAACTATCGTTGATAGAAAGAGGCATGTTGTGTAGAACACATCAGAACCAACGCCAAAGCTCATAATCTTAGATTTCATAGTGCGTGACATAAATGTAAGCATATTCGTAATTAATAACGATGAATCGATAAGACGATAAGTGATAAACTTGGTTCAGTTGTATAGTGCGAACACTTGAAGCAAATTGATTGACATAAATTTGTTAAAATGTTTTTTTTTTTATTTTCATTCCTTGGACTGTGAATATAGAAGTTGCAAATTGTGCTATTATTGCTATTTGTGATTGTTAATTGTGGTGGACTTTGTGAAGTTGAAGCATAGATAATGCACTTCAGTTTGCTAATTTTATTGAATCTTGAGTTTTGCATTAATTCTGAAGCACGCGTTATATCCCGTTGGGTCTCTAATTTCGAAGTGTACAAACGATTGTTCTCTAATTAAATGTCACCATTGTGCTAATGTGTCCCAATTTCATCTTTTTAGAGTATTCATTAGAAGTAAACGACAAACAAACAACTATGACTTAATACAATTGCTTTCGATGTAATGACAAGCAAGCTGTGGTGAAAGAACGTGCAAGTTAATATTGTGATAAAGTGCGATAAAAAGTAATGCTTCATTGCTGACCAAGTGAGTGTATGTGCGCAAAGCATTAAGAAGAAAATAAAAGTTAACGTGAAAAGAATAAGCAAGTGAGATCCGCAGCGGAAGCAGGAATCATTACAACGCACCACCGCATCACGCAATCGAATCTCAATTCAGAACAAGGAAACGGCAACAGAAATCGACACATATTCACGCACGACCCGTAAGCGCCCAAACCGCCAGCCAAAAACAACACTTGTTCGTTGTTATGGTGATATATGGTACTGGACGATTTTAAACGCGTGTGTGAATGTGCTTATGTGTGAAACGTGCGTGAATAAAAGTGCTGTGTTTGGTGCTATGTTGGTTATCTATTCGCAAGGAACAATTTGGTAACAAAGTCAAGAGAGGAAACGATTTGTTGACTTACATTACCCTTGCTGTTTGCTTAAAGTTTAGATTGTACGTGAGTGTGTGTATGCTACTAGAGTTTCCTACGAGTGTATGTTTGAAGTGCGTGTCCCAATTGAAAGGTTAATAAAATTGATATAGTGAATCGTACGACGCACAATTTCCGGCATTTTGACGATGGATGTGTAAGAAAGGCTCGAAACGATACACGTTCCATTATTCGATACGGCGAGGCAAAAGTTCCAGGATCAGTAACAGTGACAAAACCACGCATCACGAAAATCCTCGGCATTAAACCGGTAGACGATTAGAGAAGTGTGAAGATCTAATGATTGTTGCACAATGGCCACTTCGCCTACACCATCCTTAGACTCACTACCGGGTGCATCGAATTCAATCGGTTCATTTGGCGAACCGGCGGACTATTTGTCTGACTCGCCGCTAACAACACTGAGCGGTGGCTCGGGAACGACTGGATCCTCTCCACCGGCCAGTGACTCTGCAATCTGTGACGACTTCGCGACCTCGTCCAGTCTTGAGTCCGCTCAATCAAACAACGGCTCATCGGAGTCGCTATTTCCAAGGTGCACCGGCTGCAAAAGCAAGCAATCGGATGCGGTGGCCAAATGCATGGACTGCGATAACTTCCTGTGCGCCAACTGTGTCACTGCACATCAGTTTATGCACTGCTTCGACGGCCACTCGGTGTACCGGATTACAGGTGTGGGTAGTGTTACCGGTGGTGGTGGGAACACGTTCGGGTCGATTGGTTCCCTCGCTACGGGAACGATGGCAGCCAACACGGTCACTACGACTGCTCCAGCCACACCGACGCTGGGTGGGTTGCTTGGAGGAGGATGTTTTGAATTGTCCAGCCCACTAACTAGCAGCATCTTGGGTGGTGGAAGTACCGGTGCATCGAAAATGCTCCAAGTTGGAAGCTTTGAATCGACCCATCCGCGACTCAGCTCGCTCAATTTGACCATTAAGGACGATGCCAGCAGTCTGGTGAAATCAATCATGAACAACGTGATAACGCCTCCGACATCGAACGGTACCGGTGCGCCAGGTAGTGGCGGTAACATCGGCAACGGTAACAACAACAGCAGTAGTAACAGCAGCACCAGCAGCAGTAGCAGCAGCACAAGCAGCAGCAGCAATGGTGGCAATGGAAACAGTCTACTGAATCAGGTCAACAGTCAGCTATCGGGGGTCATGCAGCAATCCACTGGTTTGGGATCTGATCTGCTGCTCTCGAATGGACTCGGTGGTGGAGGTCTTGGTAGTCTGCTAAGCAATGGCAATGTAGGAACTGGTTTAGGAGGTGGGCTGCTCGGTGGAACCAACAAGCCGAATTATTTTTGCAAGCGTCATACTAGTGAACTGCTTAAGTTCTTCTGTCGCACGTGCAGCGTACCGGTATGCAAGGACTGTATGCTGGACCATCCGAATGGGTTGCACGAATGCGAGCACAACAGTGACACGACTCCGAAACAGATCGAAAGTTTGCTGCACACCGTGTCGGAGGTACGCGCCAAGGCCCAGGATTTGCGCTCGTTGATCAAGAACGTCGAACACATGAACCAGCGCATCCAGGTACAGTACCACAAGGCACAGAACGAGATTGAAGACACGCACCAATTCTACCGCTCGATGGTAGATGAACGTAAAGCGGAATTGCAAAAGGAGCTGGATAACTTCTACAACGCGAAAACTGTCTCCCAGTCGGAGCTACTGCATCGTAGTCAGGATCACGTCGATAAGATGCTGCAGAGTTGTGAATTTGTCGAACGACTGACAAAGTGTGCCGGTCCATCGGAAACGATCATGCTGCGAAAGTTTATGGAGAACAAGCTGATGCTATTCCCCGCCATCACGCACGATCTGCAGGCATCTTACGAGTTGGAGTTTGTGTCCAACTACCAGGCAATACAGATTGGAGTCCGCAACACCTACGGCTATATTCGCTCGAATGTTGATCTGAGCATTGTCACGACAAAGCAACCACCCATAGCGCGTCCAACTTCCACCACAAACGGAGGGTCTCTGCTTGGAGGCACCGGAAATCGCAGTGTCAGCCCTTCAAACAGTAGCACCGGTAGCTTGAATTTGATGTCCCATCATCATATCAGGGGCGGTGACAGTATCATGAACGGCGGCAGTAACGGTGGCGGACCACATCTGCTTGATCATCATTCGCACCAACGCCATCAGCAGCATCAGCAACATCAGCAGCAGCACCAGCAGCGCTCGTTTGGCAGTTCGTTGGTGAATGGCGGTGGACATGGTGTCAACGGTGGATTATCGACCTCGCCACTGAGTGGTACCAGCATGGTTAACGGTTTGTCGACAGCTTTTGACACCGCGAATCTGATCTCTAAACGGTTCAATAGCGCCAACAGCCTTGGCCCATTCGTCGGTGAGCCATCAATCGGTCAGCCTATTGCTAATGCGTACGAGAAGTGGAGCAATGGTGGCACAACGGATCTGTTTAACAACCTCGCTGACCAGTACACGATCCCTCTGAACCCTATTGGTGGGGGTGGAGGCGGTGGCGGTGGTGGAGGAGGCGCTGGTAACGGTGGGTCGGGCGTGGGTGGGCAGGGAGATCCCTCCGCAGCGATGATCGACCTAACGGCAAAGCTGATGTCAAGTTCAATGTTCCCACCGAAGAGTCAAATCAAGCGTCAAAAGATGATCTACCACTGTAAGTTTGGAGAGTTTGGTGTAATGGAGGGACAATTTACGGAACCGAGTGGAGTGGCAGTAAACGCACAGAACGACATCATCGTCGCGGACACGAACAATCATCGGATACAGATCTTTGATAAGGAGGGACGCTTCAAGTTCCAGTTCGGCGAATGCGGCAAGCGGGATGGCCAGTTGCTCTATCCGAATCGCGTTGCCGTTGTGCGTAATTCTGGCGACATCATCGTAACAGAGCGCTCGCCAACACACCAAATCCAGATCTACAACCAATACGGTCAGTTCGTGCGCAAGTTCGGTGCCAACATTCTCCAGCATCCACGCGGTGTCACTGTGGACAGTAAGGGCCGCATCGTGGTCGTTGAGTGCAAGGTGATGCGTGTCATCATCTTCGACCAGTCCGGCAATGTGCTGCAGAAATTTGGCTGCAGCAAACATCTCGAGTTCCCGAACGGGGTCGTTGTTAACGACAAGCAGGAGATCTTCATTAGCGACAATCGTGCACACTGCGTCAAGGTGTTCAACTACGAGGGCCAGTTCCTGCGGCAGATCGGTGGCGAGGGCGTCACAAACTATCCAATTGGCGTGGGCATTAATGCCAGCGGCGAAATCCTTATCGCGGACAATCACAACAACTTCAACCTTACCATCTTCACCCAAGATGGACAGTTGGTATCGGCAATGGAGAGCAAAGTGAAGCACGCGCAATGTTTCGATGTGGCCCTTATGGACGATGGTAGTGTGGTGCTGGCAAGCAAGGACTATCGGCTCTACATCTACCGGTATGTACAGGTACCTCCCATTGGCCTGTAAATACACTCACTCCATACACTCACAGCAGACATCTTCCACGACGGCCTCCGCAAGATATAGTGTGCTACAGAATTCCTGCGGCAAAACAAACGCGTCAAGGGTGGTGAAGCACAAGATGAATGTAACTGCATGTTACTGTATGTGTTGTTTTGTACTAGCCGTAAGACAAGTTTGATATTTAACAAGCAAACACACACACACTCCTCTACTGGTGCCACCCTTACACTGCTGTGAACTGGTCGAAAAATATCTGTAGCACGCTGTCCTCTTGCTGTACAAGCGGGATGATGTTTGAATAGAAATCGCCACGACAAATTTTGTGATAGTGCTTTAACTACTGAAAGTGTATTCGGTGTCGTATCGGAATCAGTCACACAAGCGAGAAACGGTCTTACACGGCTAGTGTAACACAGAAACATCAAAACAGTGTGGATTGTAAAGTGTCCGCCATAAGAAAAGCGCCCAATGTAGCCTGCCTAGCGGAGCAAAAGTCAAAGGACAAGGTGGCAGATCAAACGGCAATTGTGTAACGTTCAACAGCGATCAGGATCGTGGTGTGTAATTGGCAAACATTTGCATACATGTATATGAGTATATATATGCTAGTTTATATATATGTACGTATGAATGTATGTGACAAGAAGGTGTATGCGTGCTTGTGTATTATGAAGCGATCGAGTTCAACATTATGCTCAGAAGGATATGCATCGAACAATCAGACTTGTACTGAATCAAACAGGTAAGCAAACAGGAGATAGGCAAGGCAAGCTTTACGAAATTGATGGGTTAGTTTTGCAAGCTTTGTTAGACATGTTAATAATCTGTATATGTAAGTTAGATACGAATGTTTGTTTTGTTTATTAGAAATTATTTATCTGCTACTTAATATAATATCGTTTCATTTCAAGCTAAAACCATGCAAAGGTTTAATAGTGCCAGTTAACATCCTGATAACATATCCTTGTCAATACATAAAGCTAATGCCGCCGCCAGGAGATGAGTTGTCGAGGAAGAACAGCGCAATAATTAATTCATTTTCCTCAATTCTCGTTTTGGTTAAATTTCAGATCTCCAAAAAAACAAACAGTCAACTGCAAACGAAAAGATTGTGTTAGTATCGTTAAACTTAAAAATCTTTGTCAAATGTAGATAAGAGTTAGTTGACAGTAGGATCGTGGCGCAATTTCATGATGAATGATCATAAATGAACGAATTAGGAACGACTTGACAGGATGACAGATAGCAAGAGAATGAACGAGGTAATACTGGTCATCATGCGCTTCCTAAAATTGCAAGATTGTTGTTGACATATCGAATTTAGCACAAAACTAGTGTGCCAGCTGTGCTGCTACTATACTACTAAACAATAGCACACGAACACATTCACACACGCATACATACCCAGACACTAGATGTGAAACTGTGACGAGAGGTGCGTAACACGTTTGGGCACATACCTACAAGATCAGCACATACCTACAAGATACCGCCGAAACAGCGTCGTCGTCCTTCGTGCTCCCCCCGTGCGTGCGATCCTCAAGGGGAGTGCTCGTGCAAGGATCTTCGCCCAGCATGTGCCGAATTGCTGATACGATCAACAAATTAAGCCGCTGCGATTGTACGTAGTATCCGTCAAGTAAGATGTTTGTTTGACCTGTTGATAAGATCCCACCCAGGTTCAAGTGTAGTAGATAATGTGTTTTTTTTTTAATTGCGATCTACATCTAAGTTTTTGTTTGTTTTTGTGACTATTTTTATGTTTATTATTATTGCGTAAATACTATGTTAGCTGTGCGACAAACAAAACAACAAAACTATAACACGATTTGAGCGATAACTGTAAAATTGGCGTAAGGGTAAACAGGTTGCTGGTCTCTTTGCAACGACATAACGAGCAGTAGAGAGGATACAACTCTGCACACATCGTCGGGGTTTGGATTTTGGAAACACTGAAAAAATGGCGAAAATCTTCGCCCCAAACACCGCGATATCGAAATGTGAGACTGACTGGATCAAATTTGTACTAGAGGCAACTTTGATTGCAGTTCCACGGGAGAAGAAGTCGCAACTAAGCTACTATAAATTTGACTGAATCGCTTTGCGTAGAAAACTATTGTTGAAATGTTTTTAGTCCTTGCTTAATATTATAATGGTTAGTCCTTAATTTTACGTGTTCCGTATACGTGTTCTATTATCTTAAACATTCGTAAAAATAATCTCTGCTCGAAAGAATATGACGAACTTTGCTTCGTTTTAATGAAGCAGACACTTCCGGTTCGGGTGGGGAACCTGAGAGAGAAGACAATGTTAAAGAAATAATGCAGACAAAAACACAAAAAAAATTGTTTATTCTTTTGGTCGCAAAACTTATTGAAAGCATTTTTACGAAAGTCAACAATCGATTGATACAATTAAACATTGAAGATAAATTGGAAACTCGACTTTTGTAGCTCGTAAGAAGAATAGAACAAAATTTGATTTGTTCGGTCAAATGTCCGGAGATGCTCTCTCGAATTTCTACAGAGCAAAACTTTCTTACACAAAGACAACAAATTACCAAAATTACTTCTAGAAATTATTATTCCTACGAGGCAGTCGTAGCCTTGCACCATTCATCTTCTGAGTGGTTCTTAAATCTTTCGCATTCTAGGCCTCGCCCGAAAGGCTTTTTACTTTATGATTTAGGTGTATTGTATTACCCTTCCTACGTAGGGTTGGGCACAGTTCAGTTGAGATTTTAGCCCAAAACCGGGCGTACTGTTCAGTCATGCATTACTGTTTATGCTATTTAACGTCCGCACCAATAGGTGTGCGTTTTTGTATTTTTGTTGTACATGATCTATTTAAGCTCGGTTTTTAAGTTTTTTTTTTTGCTCCACTTCAGTAAAACTATGAGCACGAATTGTTTCCATTTGATGCAAATTCAGCATCGACAATATCGATCAGGTATTAATCTCAGCAAAGAAATTTGTTCTAAAAGGTACCGCGCGCACTATAAGTCATTTGCTCATCAATGTCCCTTCCCGGAACAAACCACAACTAAACAAATTGGTTGCTTAAATATACTAGAAAAAAGAAGAAGAAAACAACATGGTAAACTAGCTGAAAACGGTGGATCAACATAAAATTCTTAACTAAACGTTAGTAGGTATATTTAAAATGAAATATTTAGATAAATTGTTACATCAGTGTTTCCTTTCAATAAGCAATCAACGAAACGCTGACATGAAGATTCCGACGGCACAGAATCTTCATTTCTAGTGGTTTCTTGGGTATCTTTTCCTGATTGCAACGAATGACTTTACATTATCGGAATGCAATATGTTCTTTACCAACGATCGGATCGGACTTGTCGTCAAGATTAGTTCGTTGGTATAAAAAAACCACTTTACGCTATGGACAGTGATCAAAGAATAGCACCGCGAAACCGTGCATATTCCTATTTGTTTGTAGTTTTCATACTTTTAGCTCTATATGTTGCATTGTTTTATCCCATTCTAAGTCTATTATTTATATAATGTTTGCTCTACATAGCTCTCTTCTTTATTATTTTTGGTCCCTTCCCGAGTGTTTATTGTTTCAAATACTGTGTGTGTGCTCTCTGTAAGTTGTGACCCATTTACGCATGATGCAGTTTTATTTAAATAAAAATCTGTTTATTTACGTTTAATGCCAATTGCACAAAGCAAACGCGCGTAATGCCGGGGTCGTTGTAAGCCATATCAATCAAACACGGAAATGCATTACCTGTTTGTGTGTGCCGGGTTAGCAACGAACAATTCTAATCAGTAGTTTTATGACGCAATTCTGTCAACATTGAACGGCTTGGTTAAAAATAGTAAACAATAGCAATCCAAGACATAGATCGGTAAAAAGCGATGGCAAAGATGATGGACAACTAAGCCGAAAATGGCAAAATTCAAATATTTGATTGAAAAGTTATTCATGGAGAAAAATCCAAGTTCGACCACTCCTCACATATACAGTGCAGTATTAAGATATGTTTTATCTTGTCGTTTCATGAGTTTTCGTGTAATCAATTTTCTGTTGTTTTTGTTTGTGTACTAGGACAAAGAATAGGACCACATACGCTTGTCGATGATCGTTTGTTACATTATTTTTAAAACCATTTTTCGTGTGCTTAACGTAAGAGTTCAGTATTTTTATACACATTACACATCTAGTTATTTTAGCGTAAGATGTTCCATGTCCATTTCCGTGTTTTATTATTATTATACTTATTATTACATTTAAGTGTCCGCTCAGGTGCGAGCTAAATGTTTTTCTTTTGTAATTTTGTCTCTGCAGTAGAGCCGTAGAGTATGTGTCCTAGTTTATCTTAGCATTTCAATTGTATTATTGTATTAGCGAACCAGACGTCTACTTACTGCATTTAACACGGCATGGATCGGTGAGCGCATCGAAGCCCCCTTGCCCGTTTTTTAAGCTATAGTATTAGTTATATTGCCGAAGTTTGTTGGTTATGTTGATCTTTGTGTTGTTAAATTATAATGCTTAAGTTTTTGAGTTTGATGAGTTTGCTTAATTAAATGTGAAAGATCGAGAAGTAACTATTGACAAGCAATTGAATATCCCAAGGCTCGATTATGTGCAACAAAATACATTGCGAACAGCAATAGATCACGCTTGCCAGATAATTTTGTAGCGAACATCAGCTGAAACAGTGTTTTTGTTTTACATCAAGGCGATCAACAGCCATCCATCCATCCAGTCGAAGTCCGTTCGTTTCGCCGCTTGTACACAATAATAATCCTCCTCCTGGAAAACTATTCTATTGCCGTGCACTCTTGTCGTGCAATCGACTGAAAATGCTGATAACGCAGGAGTGAAATGTTCAGCTTTTACATTCAAAACAGTGCGCGTACCAGAAGGGTAAATTGAAAACACTAATGTGCGATTCTTTCGAACATGTTTCGTTGTTTCGTTCACTACTCGCATCTCGCAATGGCGTTCTTGATACACATAGACCGAAAAAGCGAAAAGCTACTGTTAGGAAGTTATAATGATTATTATTATTATTTTTTTAAGCATATTTTTTTGATCATTTATAAAGATAATTTAAAAAGTAAATAAAAGTGTTGTTTAGTCAAACATCTTGTTTGGTTTTGTTTTATTTATTTTTTCCCTTTTTACAACTCTTGTGCATACAGCAACTACTAACATTGTTTTCATCTTTAAACTAACCCTAAATTGACTAACTCCTCATCCTCAAAAACTAATCGGATTTCGTGCAAAGCGCAGATGCTTTTTTTTATAATGGCTTAATGTTGTGATATCGTCACATAAAGATCGATAGTTTATCAACGACTACACTGTTGTTACACTTTCATTTTACTGCTTTCTTCTGTTTTATTAACTGCATGCTTGTGTTTATTAGTGGTAGTTGGTAATGACTCTTAAGAATGGGTTAAAGCAATGTAACATTAATATAATTGACTAAACCATTATTCACTATCTACTACTCATTCGTATATGCATAAGGAAAAGATGACACTAGAAACCAGCAAATGCGTTGTGAAGAGATGATCCGCAATCGAAAAACCGAAAACTGATAAGTCTGCAAAACGAGGATCGTCGCCATTAGTAGCGATACGAACAGTGCAGTGAGTGAATTGTCAGGAGCTAAATTAAATAGTATTACTATATTCTTTGTGGTCATATTTATTCTACCATAATTGTATTGCGCTGTGCTTGCTCTTGTCCATGTTTAAAAGAATAAAAAAAAGACACAATAATTTGTTCTATTATGCTATTTTTGCTGAACGTTTAGAATCAATTCTCTTATTATCTCCTAGAGACATGATCGTACTATACAATATAGAAGCAAATGCTTTCGCGCCAGTATGTTCTGACATGATTTACGCAGAAACGATAGTTTACATAAGACATTAAAAGAAAAATGAAGAAAAAACCAAGGGATGCAAATACTCTACTAAAAGACTGTCATTCTTTGTATGTTTGAAGAATTTAGCAATTAGAAATCTACGAGTTATGAGAACTTACTTATTTTTGGGTGGGATAAACAGCATACGTTGAAGTGCGAGCCATGATCAATGATCTGCAGGATGAATCGGATGAAAGGAAGAAAAAAGCTGTTCCAAGATGTAATATTTTGGAAACATATACACTTAATAACATAGAAAAACAAAACACTAGCACACACAGTCTGTCCAGACGAATTGCATGTATGGCTATAGATGAACCGGGTGTGTTATCATCTTGCCATCCACTTGGCGGGGAATGAATATTGCCGATAGAGATCGTAGTATTGGAAGAAGGATAACACTACAGTACAGGGACCGTACACAGAGTGAAAAGAAAGGCACAGTCAAACAGCACCAGAAAACATGCTTGCAGGAAATCCCTTTAACCAGCGAGAACGATTTCAATGCGCACACAAAACACAACACTAGGCGGACGAATACACGCAAAACACGCACATGGTTCCAAATTGCGTTGTGTTAAGGCAAAGCGAGATAAGGGAATTTTTACGAATATGTTTCAAGAGCGCAGGGAGCGAATGGTGCACACAACACAATGATAAGAGTATTGATCGTGCTATCACAGTTTACGCTGTCCGTTGTAAAGTGTCTACAAAAAAGGAGTGTATATTGCATGAATAACGATTGCATGGTGAACCATTTGCAAAGATCATAGTTTTAAGCTAACGCAAATGTTAGTTATTTGCAGGCGAAACACATCCTGTTAAACCACAAAAAAAAAAAATGGCAGCGATGGTTTCCGACCGGTGGAAAAATGCAGTATTTCAGCATTACTTGCACTCGTGTAAAACAGCGCATAGCTAAACGAGAAAACTTTCGAAAACATTTTACGTCCTTCGTCGGGGAACAACAAAAAAACAAAAACATTAAAAAAGAAAAAAATATCTACAGTCTGATAACGTAAAAGGGTACCGGTAGACTCAGAAGTTACCGAGCACGTGAGCGACGACCAGCACAGTCGCCGTGAATGGGCAGATGAGACAGAGAAATTATTTGCAAATATGAAAAAAAAAACTGTACGTTAGAATGCTAAACATGCCAAATATCTGTAACTATTACAATTCTAGTAGTTACTCGTGAAGGTTAAAGAAGAAGGTGAAGGTGAAAACACAAACTAAACATAATCACAATCATAACAATATTCTCGTTTTTTGGATGAACGGTATTACGTATATTATTATTATTATTATTATTATTCCTATTGCTATTATAATTGTACTTATTATTGATAATGAATATTATGGACCGGGTATGTAAGCCGGTTGAAGTAACGCGACAAGGTTTGTTCGTCTTTTTACGAAAAAAAAAAAATAGAAAACCCACGCCACTTGTGTGAGAGAGGGGTAGAGTTACTGTTAAAAACCCAAAGTAAACTGATGACACCTTGAAGTAAAGAGAAGGGAAAAATGTAGATCACTAATGTAGAGAGAGAACGAGAGAAAAGAAAGAAGGAGAAACTACATTAGAAGGACAGCAAGTAAGACCAACTAGTGGGCTGTTTGTTTGATAACGCATTTAGTAGGAATATTTTCCAGTGTTTACTATTGTACCCGTCGTGTAACGGTGCGCAAAGCGGGAATGGCTATCAAGGGCGTATACAGCTTAAGCGACTGTTGGCCGAATGCAGCTACCGTGGGAATTAGTTTGTTTCAGAATGTAAAACATTAACCAATCTAGTCTTATCGCCATCCATATGAATATCGCCAGTATGGTTTTTAGGTAGTAGTTGTCATTATCATAACCATCCTTCATCATCTTGATCATGCTAATCATCATCATCATCTCTTGCCCCCATGTCATCAATAAAAATGCACTTTGCCGACATTTGGCTACATGTGTAAGCTCGCGTGTTTGCCTCACTGTTAGTATTATCATCATCATCACCATCACACATACAAACACACACACATACCATCACCCGAAAGATTTGTTCTTCCCGTTAAGTGCGTATTGTGCGTCTAAACGTTTCCAACTTCAGCCATCATCACCATCAAATCATATTTCCGATCTCATTAATGTTGCACCCGTTTATGTTTTTCCTTTGAATGAATAATTGTTGCGGAAGTTGCCACCTTCTCACTGTGCGATCGTCGTCAGCATGAAGGATGTTTGTAACCAAAGACTTTCCTGTTAACATTGCATTAGCAAAACACACGTTTGCGAAAACAAGTTGAAATAGTACATATTCATTCGAACCAGTCGTTTGGGGTCGGTTTGGAAGTAAAAAAATTATAAAAAAACAACATTGTTGATGTAGTTAGGTTTCTTTCGAATAATTCTTAAGATGCTGTTTGGATGTTAAATTAACGTAACCACCTGCCCCCCTGTCTTTCTCTGGCGCTATGATTAATCATTCAGGAAAGCACAAAAGAAGGCGAAAAATCTTCCCCATCAAAAATGCGTTACAATTTTGAGCTTTTTTTTATTGTTTTCGGTTTCTGTCATTGAGAAGGACTGTGCATCGGAGGGACAGTGGTATTAAATATTAAGTTTGTTTCCGTTCATTATAGCTTCCGGTCCGAGTACATCGAATGAAAATGTTGAACCAATTTTATTAAGCCAGAAAATGCCAATGATAGAACGCGTTTCATTAACTGAGACCTCGGTAAGCGCTGTCGTTCCAACGTGCATTTGGACATGCTCTTAAAAGATATGATTTTGTGAAACGTCTCCATCCAGCTGCCACAAGAAATGTAATGTTATACGCTTGATACGGGTCCTTCTTTGGACCGACAGGAACGTTAGCATGTTTTGTTGCTGCCATCACACTTATAACCCCATATTTGTGGATGCAAGAAACCCGTGCGGTTTGCAAACGGCGGGCCTTCGTTGCATTCCATCCTGTAAAATGTTTGTTCAGTAGAAGTAGTGACCAAACCGTTGGTAAGCATAATGAGATGATAGGCACAGGAAACAATCACGAAACAATTGAGAAATAAAAAGCAGTATAGACAGTATATGTAACCTATTGTGGAAGATATGTAGTGAGGGATGTTTTTTTCACTTTTATTTGTTTGCGTATAAGGCTGAACAACTTTCAGACACAAATGTTTAATATTACATGTGCAAACAATACAAGCCAAAATGTTCGTTGATAGATCGCGTTTTGGGTGAGGCGTGTTTTTTTTTTAGTTTACAAACTGTGGTCTGGTTTTATTGGACGACGACGTGAGGTGTACGAGTTGAGGACGTTGAAACATAGCACATTTGGGATAGACGCAAGGCACAACTATAACTGTTCCTAGACGGTAGCCAATGGGCGGGAATGTGAGTGAACGCTGTGGGAATGTGAAACATTATACTAAAGAAGCATACAACATATATAACATTATATTATATATACAACGTACATATATATTTTTGTATTCAAGATTTCAAAAACATGGAACGAAAGCATGGCTGGATGGTAAACTTGTGCGCAAACCAAAACCTCTCTCCATCTCTGTCTATTGAACATATAAAAGCCAAACAGATTTTCCAAAACCAAAAAAAAGGAAGCAAAGAAACAAATCACACAGATAACAATAATGGACGGGAAGAGAAGTGAAAAAAGGAAACTCGCAAAAGTGGAAACATAAGTTCTTTTTTACATCAGTAGTTTATGCTTACTGTATTAAGGGAAAGTGTAGAATTGTGAACAATATTTAAAAAAACAAAACAACAAATAATGGGCATTAGAAGGTTAGCCAAGGTTTGGAATTAGAAGCGTTTGAACGATCATTTGTATTGTTTTACATAAACCAGGAACAGAGGAGAAACACACACACACATTGTGTTATGGATGTTACACTGTTGTAAAAATGACCATGTAGCGAATTCTATTGAATGCATACCAACCGTAGCTCGAAACCAACACGATTCGGTCGCCAAAAGTCCGAATGATAAAGCGTTTGTGTGTGTGTGTCGTTGGCCTTTTTTGCCTCACCGATATACCGTTTGATTGCGTTAAAATCAACTCAAGAAATTGATTGGAATAGGGAGAAAGCAAATAAAATGATGATAGCTCTGATAACTTATTTAGGGAATGTAACTACTTTACTAAGTGCTAAGCGTGAGCATTCCACCAGTCAAAGCAAATACTTCACTGGACAGAGTGGACAGGATGTAACGCAAGATAGCAGACCGACAAACAATCTATCATTCTAACAAGAACGCTAAGCAACACACATACACCATGTACACATTTTGAGGTTGAACTGAGCATTTCATTTGTAACAAGTCAGAAATTTCCGAGACACTCCGTAAGCGTGCGTTATTTTCGTGCCTCCGCGTGAAATATGAGCCCCCCCCGTACACTGCATCCTTCCAATGTGCGATTATTTAAGTGCACTTTTTTGTTTTGCCTCCCCGGCGGCATCTGACATGCGTGTGTGCGCGAGCTTTCGGTTTCATCTAGCCGGGTTTAAGCGGTAGACACGCAGGCAGGCTGTCAGGCCATGGCCCAGACTTGCTCTCGTAACATTATGTAATGCGAATTGCATGAGCTATGGGCTGCTGCCAGCATAAGAAAGCGAGAGACCCCGACCCAGACGAAAGAAGAAAGCACAGACATTTCTTCGATATATGTGTCATGATATCACTTTCCTCTTTCTCAAATTTTCTCGTCTCGCCTTTCTCCTCGATTTCCGTGTTATGGGGTTGAAGAAGCAGAAGTAGAAGAAGCAGTGTTGAGGGGTTTCCTACCGCCGCTACTCCATCACCTCTGCTAACCCGTGGAATGCCCAAGGAGGTTCGTCGCTTGTAAGCCGATGCGTAAAACGATAAGTTTGTAGTATAAACATTGGACGATCGGTATTCGTTTATCGCCATTCATCAAGAAATGCGACTAAAGATAATTATTTGCTATTCCAAAGGTAAATAGATTCTATTTGTGACGGTGCAAGAACTCTTTCCGCTGGCTATCCCGGAGCCGGAGTTAGAATTCCTGTGGGTAAACATGCGCTTCACTTATCAATTCTCAACAACGAAGCTCCAGTGTGTTCTTGTGTTTTCTCTTTGATAACTTTTTTCGCTTTCTTTCCACTCGGCCGGGACTCATTGATGCTCTCGAACGAGGCAGAACTCTTTTCCGCCTCATCATCAGCTTTGCGCGCAGTGCAAGAGGGGAGAAACAAGGTATTGGGGCCAAACGAACGATGGGAGCTGCGGTATCTGCAACAAGTTAAACTACTGTTGCGTTTCATCATCACACGGCTTTCCTCCCCATATCATAATCCAACACCCACGGTCGGCTCATCATCATCATCAGTGATGGATTGAGGGACGGGAGTTGGGAATGGACTATTCTGTCTGTGTGAGGGGTAGTTTTTGTTTTCTTCTCTTCCTTTCGTTGTTCCCTTTTTCTCCACATAACGCTGGCTCATCGACTACATTTCACTTTCTTCACCGATTGCTTTCTTCGTGTTTGCGTCCCTGCGTAGACAAGATTGTTTACCCGGGGTTTCAATTTGCCCCATTCATTTGGTTCTGGTTTCCTGCTCAAAACTTCGTTTAGTGGCGGCTGTTGGTAAAGATTTAGACATTTTTACATTTTGTTCCTAGTTGGTCTCAACCATTCTCTGTAATGGTCAAATCTTTGCATCTCTTGGAAATTGGACACTCTGAAGTCGTTATTTTTGTGGTCATCATAAAACGGCTTCAGCAAGGCCTTTCTGAATGAGTTATTCGACCACCCTTATTTTATCTTTTCTCTCTTTGTTAATTTATTTCAAATGACGTCTTCGGGCGTCCCACAACGTGGTCGAAAGGGCGTTTAAGGCGAACTTCGCCCACCAGCAACAACCAACGTTTGCAGACCGATCGGTGCAAAATTTCCGCATCAGCAAAAGGGTGGCTAGGGTGGCGGCTGACCTTCTTAGCCTTTTCCGCCTGGCCCATTCGTTTTGGTCCGTTCGAACGCTATGGGCAATATCGCACCAACGCTAACGGGTAACGTTAGGCTCCTTTTACGTGTGCGTGTGTGTGTATTTGTGCTCCACCCCATTACCATCATGATGTTTCCCGAATGCACGGTTTGCCAGTTTGTTGATGAAGCCGAAATCTGTTACCAGGCGTGTAAGCGGGCGAATCTTTGCCCATTGCAATGTTGGGTCCATATATTTTTTTTTTGTAAGCTTTGGAGCGAAAAAAACCGTACATATTACGTACACTACTGTTGCCAAACAGCAAACCGCCAGGGTACGTGTGACTGTCGTCCATTTGGATTATTATTTGCACACGAGACACACCTCCTCGCCGTACGGCACCAGCAACCACACGCCCGCCCAGCGCCTTGGATAGCGGGGGCGCCTTAAGCTCTGTTGTATAAAGTTGCACTTGGAAGTGTAGTACTGCTGCTGCTGCTTGCTGCGTGCTTGCATATGGCATATCAATTTAAAAGAAAAGCAACAACAAATAAATAAACCAAATCGTATTTCATGCAAGGGTTTTGACTTTGCCTTGAACAAGATCGAACGAAAGGGAAACATACAGCGAGAGCGAGAGAGAGAGAGAGAGTGAGAGTGCTTTTTATATACGAAACTTGTAGAGTTCTTTGGCGTAATCATGTACGATTGAGTTTTTTTGTCCTTTTCTTGGTGCACGTTTCCACTCCTCCATTACAGCGTTTAACTAAACAATCGGTCACGTACTGGTTCATGGCTTTGTGCTCTTTTGGTAAAACTTAAAAACTTCAAAAGTGTGTCCGTAAGGTAGCTCCCCAACAACCCCAAACATGAATGAAATGTGATCGATATTGCACATATGAAAATATGCTAACATAGTGTTAGCATTAAAATGTTGGTCAAACCCGTTTCCGTATTTGTGTTTCTTTTTTTCTTCATTGATAGAGAAAGAGCAACAACCAGCATCGAGAAGAAACAAAAAATACTTGAGACCGATCAGCTGTAATCCGTTTCAGGTTTGGAGCAATGTTGGGGAAAAGAACTTGTGGAAGATCCACGTAAACCGGTTTTTAAACTTGGAACATGTTAATAAAGTAGTTGCTTGTGTCTGTGTGTATGTGCGTTAAGATTTCCGGCAGCTGCCAGCAAGATCGCCAAGGGGTTTTGTATGATCCTACCATCGAGAGGATGCTAACAACGCTTATCGAGTTTAGGCTTGAATTCAAGCATAATTGCATGACGTTTTTGTTCGGTTACGCAAAGCACATGGATTTTAATGCCAATTGAACAATACTCCCTTCCGTTTCCTCACCGATTAGGAAAGAAAACAAAACGTTAACTGTGTCAACACACTGTGTGTACGTTACGTGAACTTGAACTACCAGTTTACATTCGT